>JACXGM010035329.1:0-11713 GCA_016801145.1 Umbra pygmaea | reverse complement strand
GCCGCATTGAAGCAGTCATTTCTGCAAAAGGATTCCCGACCAAGTATTGAGTGCATAACTGAACATAATTATTTGAAGGTTGACTTTTTCTTTTTTTTTGTATTACAAACACTTATTTTATTGGTCAGATGAAATATGCTAATTCTTTGAGATAAGAATTTTGGGTTTTCATGAGCTGTATGCCAAAATCATCAGTATTAAAACAATAAATGACCTGAAATATTTCAGTTGGTGTGCAATGAATCTAAAATATATGAAAGTTTAATTTTTATCATTACATTATGGAAAATAATAAAGTTTATCACAATATGCTAATTTCTTGAGAAGGACCTGTATATCAATGTATGGGAAACACAAAATTAATTCAAAAATTTAAGGTCACATGAGATTGATGGTAAAGAACCCTTTTATAATCTAAAGTACCTTTTGGCGCTACAAATAACCTTTTGTGCAATGGAACGGTTCTTTAGATGTTAAAGGTTCTTCAAGGAACCATATATACCCCAACAAAGAAACATTGAAGAACCTTGATTTTTAAGAGTGTATGCAGAACTTTCAAGTATTGTAATGAACATGTTAGTCTTTTTAATTCTGGGAAACAAGCAGTACATCTTTCCCCATGTGTCATATTGACACCAGGTAATATATGGTAAAGGTTTTCTCTTGGTTTTTGTGATTTCATTGGCCAGGAAATAAAGGTAATTTAAAAAGAATAGCCAGTTCACTTGCTCTTAAATGTACAAATTCAATGTGAAGTACATGGACACTGGCACTGTATAAACAGAGCTCTCTGTGATCACTGTGCAGTCAGAAGGCACAATGGCTAAAATTAGCTAGCAATCTCATAATCTGAAAGAACAACCTCGCATTTGAGAATGTAAGGTAAAATAACGGGCACACACACCAACTTTATGGCAAAAAATACATCAAGATACCAATTGCAGTTTAATTGCTTTAGCTCAATCTCTGTACTTTACCAATATGCATCAACGTCAAATATACTAATTGGTAATTATATTGTAATTTAGCATACTATTTCTAATTGTTTGATACATAAAGAATAATAGCACCTTTCAACATTGAGTAAAAACAGCTTTGTAAAACATCTGTTGCTATAAGGACTTCTTTTTTGAAGGTTTTCTATTTATTTCATTATATTAGATGTTTTAAATGATGCAGGATGAGAAAACAAACTGTGTTTAATATTTTTAGCCCAATTTTTCTCCTCTCCCAATGTAGTCCTGTACATATGCTGCATTTGTTTATTCTCAAAGATCTGACTCGGACCTCGGATATGACGTCACTTCCACACTTCAAGCGTTCTGGTATGTTTCGCGCGTCCGAGTTGAAGAGAAACATGGACGCCACCTGGAAAGCTGTTGTTGCGGTACCACTGGCTGAGTACCAGGCGCTCCAATAGCACTACATTACATTTTTTGGATTATGATTTACTATTATACCCCACCTTATTAAAACGCAGCCATTTGAACTTCTAATATTTTCACTTTATTTCATGTTCTTGTTAATTTTCTGTTACCAACGCTAGATATGTTTAGCAACACCCATTTGAAACAAGTCTTCATTCAATATTGTACTAACAACAAGACCGATTCCCATACCCACAGGCAGTGATACGGACGCAGTAAGGATTGCAGTAATACGAGTGATTTAATTTGTAATTTAAACAACCTATGCGGTCCAAAAACTATAAACAATTCAAGTCACACAGGGCGCTAACATCTTGTATTCCTGCTCAGAATTCTTGCTGGCTCACCTCTGAGTTGTCCGAGTGGGAAATTTTTCTGTCCTAGTAAAAGGGGGCGTGTGGTGCGTGTTGCTAGGCAACGTCCTGTCTTTCTAGTCAGAGCTATGACTTTGAAAGATCATTGGATGCAGCAATATTTCACAGGGTGTCTAGTTGGTAACACGTCTGCTGGTGTGGGATGTTCACATGCTTCCTCTAAACACTTGTCGCCAAGCCGTTCGATTCTTATCACACTGCTTTTTCAACATGGAAGGCTTTTGATACATGCATGGGAGGACACATTCATCAAATACACAACCAGTGAGTTCACAGTTACCTCTCCTTGCCAATTGTAGCATTCTGATACATGGAAATAAGGAGTGGTCAATCCAGAGTAGGGCTTTTCCCCTCAGTCTGAGGCCAGACCAATGCTGCTGTGGCTGTCTGATAGCAATGTGTTTTTGGTGCACGGAGAGGTTTTCCAGCATAGGTGACTGTTTCCTCCATGACCACACAGGTCTGTTGCACCAGAGGTGGTCGTACAGTTTGCTTTCTCAGCTTGTGCTCTGGACTCCATTCCAGTCTGGTTGCACAGTTCATTTAGGTCTGACCAGTCGGACCAGAATCATAAGCCTGCGGCTAAAATGTCCAGTTTTCCATTGGAATTTGTCCTGAAGCCCAGGGACTTGTCCTCGGATGAAGAATGCAATAAATACCAAACACACACACTGTAACCCCTCACTTCAGACAAGTGTGTATATCACTGTACATTGTTTGGTGTGAACTTGTTGTCTCTCATGGATCACAACAAACCCTTTGTTAAAAGATTTCCTCCATAGTTCAAACTCCTACTAGGATTATTACTGTTTTGCCCAATCAAAAAAATGTGCTGTGCACAAACCACTGACAAAAAGAGCTGTACACCAATACAAACAAATCCATTAACAAATATATTCATAATGTTCAAATCCGGTTTGACTAGATGGCGTATGGACAGAACTTAAGAGCACAAGAATGCTGTTACCCTGAATCTTAAAGTCTTTACTCTGTCCGCCGTTAACATCAGATCACATTTTTGCTTTGTTCATTCACCACATACTAATATTACTAATGGCCTCACACAAACTTTCCACTATTCAGTTTTAATAAGGTATAATTACCAGGGGCCTCATATATAAAAGATTGCGCAACTTACATACCAGAAAATGGCGTACGGCCAAAACTGGAAAAGTACATATGCACAGAAAAATTCACATGTATAAAACCGGTCGTACGCCAGGTCTTGTGCACCTTTCCTTTATAAATCACAATCAATGTGAGATTGACCGCACGTGGATGAGCCACTGATACCGCCTTGCCTCCTCCCAGAAATTAATATGCAGATGCAGGCTTCGCGGCTTAACTACTTTCCACAAATGCAAAAATATCATACAAATAAAACAATTTTGCACATTTGAATTAATATGTATTAATCCCAGGCCAAGAAGATCATACTACCATTTTCTCTAGAGCTACTGTTAGCCAGTCTACAGACAATTGAAATGCTATAGCATCTTGCCTGCTGTCTGGCTCGGTATAATTCGCATTCTAATAATAATATGCCTGTTTGAACAAAATTGGAATTGTTTTCTAAAATGTTATATTTACCTAACCTAAATAATTACATAGCCTATATCACCTTGAATTTACCCTATAGTCAATATCCAATTATTGGAAATGATCTTTTAAACGTCCTGACATGCCATTCAAACCTGCATTAAACCTACATTTTTTTTATTTCCATTTTCAAAACAGCCGAAGTCACAATCATATTTTGCAACTTTTGATCTTCCCTCTTTATACGTTTTACCATTATGCTAAATATTAATCTCTAACATACTACAAGAACTGTTCGCGTCAGGTGAGAATTTGATAATGCGGCTTGTTGGGAGAATATCAATCTCATATTGGTGTTCTTTAGATGTGGAGAAGTGAAAATGTTATTTTTTATATTTAATCTTTTCATCATTCATTATGAACTGCTTCATCTTGTTTTTAAACATATAGGCTAAGTTAGTAACCAGTGTTGTATGCAAGTTATGTTTTACTGACCATCGTCCCGTAAACGTCCCAAAGTCGGTTATGAACCGCCCCAGACATATTTTTATACTATGCTATATAAAGCCGGACGCCTTGTATTTCGAGCCGTGGCCGAAGCAGCCATTGCGCATCAAGTATAACATCATCTTTTATAGGCTACACCTAATTTCCCAAACCTTGATCACTTATTTACACATAGTCCACAAGATCAATTGAGCTTCACAAGTGAGGGATTTTGCCCACCTGTTACTGCGTTTCATCCTTGGGAGGTGGATCGGTGCGTCATGCCTCCTGTGCGTTATGGATGAGCCAGAGTCGGGCTCACAGAGACAATTGTATTTTCCGATGCCAATCTTGTAGTTGCACAGCACAGCGAGTATATATTTCATCTGTGGTAAGTAGTCCGTGCTGGGTGCAATATTAACCATAGGGTATACAGAGGTTGACATGCATTTTCTGAATTATTTTGTTGTTCGTTTGACAACGTCAAGTAGGTTATAACAGAAGTGGTGGCAGTTTTGGCATTTTGATATGAGTGATCAACATCAATGATCAAACTTTTATTAGCAGATGTAATTATGTTTTTAGAATAGTCAACGTCATAGACGTATGACAGTAACTGTAGTGGAAACTTTATTTATGTTTGGTGAGTTATGTCACTTTTCAGTTAGAATTTGTCACGTTACAGAGCAAGACAAGACTTTGCGTACGGCCCGCACATTCTCACGGCTGCTCAAACGTTTTTGTGACGGCCCCCATATTGTTACGTCAAGTAGATTTTTATACATCACACCTTGTGCGTGGAAACCATCGTACGCAAGCTTTTCGCGTGTAAGCAACATTTATACATGAGGCCCCTGGTGAGGTGGTGTAGTACTTAACTCTCTTGGGAACATAGGAAATTCCTTTTAATAACCTGGAGATCCAAGTGAAGATGCAGATTTTATTATTTTCATGCTCCTTGCTCAACAAAGAAGTCTATAACCGTAATTGTTATTCGCGGGAGGGAAAACGTTAGTCCTGGTATAGTGGAGTCTACGGTATAATGGGTATTCTGTGTCTAAATTTGTGTTGTCTTTGCACTGTCATGCTTTTCCTGGCCAGGATGCAATTGCAATTAAATCAGTTCTCAATTGGCGTTAGCCTTGATTGAGAATACTGCCGCCCAAAATGCTGCAAAGGTCTGCTAAAGCGTGATGAGGCACGGCCTTCCAATTCGATTACCAATCTGCCCTGCCTTGATAGAATCCCAAGAGCCGGATGTAAACCTTGATCTCCCAAGGACACCGCTAACTGTCAAGCTAGTTCGTTATTAAAACCCAAACTTGTTGTACACCTGTTCCGCACCCACATTCCAGTTTTTATTTGATTGATCGGTTTCTGACTGATCCCCGTTTAAACCACACACTGTCTTTTTGTCCTCAGGCATCTGCAGTTTGCCTGAGAGCCCCCGTGTCAGAGTCGCTGTCTCGTTTGCAGAGGGACCAGCTGCAGAAGTTCGCCCAGTACCTCATCAGTGAGCTTCCCCAGCAGGTAAGCTACGTTGTATTTGTTAGCGTTCGACAGGCATTTTTCTTCCCCTTCAGGCTCTTACAGAAACGATCGACTCATACCGTGGTTTGTGTACTAAAGGCCACCAAGTAATTATCGTAACAGAAATCTGATTAGGTGTCGGAACAGTGTCGTAAGTTCGTAGATCTTTCAGTGCCTAGGTTTGTTTGTTGCAGTACGGTAGTTATTGTCAGCCTGTAACCGGCTCCGTCTCAATACTTTCTTTGTCTGCCCTCCTGTGCTACGGAGATAAAGGGCACACAGTAGCTGCATTGTGCCCTTATGTTTTGCAGTCAATAGTGTAGTGTTGGTCCGTGTAATGTTACTCAGTGCTAAGGCCAACTGTATTTCTAAACTGTAGATAGTCTTTTATTCAAAAGGGAGGATTTAATATGTAGCTCTGAGAACCTACACCACTCAAAATCCACAGAAATCAACAGAGCATTGTGAAACAGATGGTCAGCTTATTGCTTGCCAAACAGATCCGCCCTCCAAGTCATTCACTCTGTGTTTGTTTTGTAGATTTTGCCCACAGCCCAGAGGCTCCTGGATGAGCTGCTGTCCTCCCAGTCCACAGCCATCAACACTGTGTGTGGGGCTCCAGGTGAGACCTTCCTATAGCCCCAGGCTCCACTCATCTCACATGGATTCACAGTGTGAATGGAACTATCGGGACTAGAAGGGCTTTTCAATGCATTGTATTGCTTTGTAACTCAACACTTCACGTTCAAACGATCGACAAGGCCGTCTCTTACCAGCTGTTCAGGGTTGTGTGATTTGAGCATGCTGTAGTACTCACATACCATGGACAAAACTGAAGATTATTTTTACTGGACCTCCGTCACTCATTAGCAAAATTCCCATAGATTTTACCTGTGAAATCGCTGGCTCTCACATCAAAGCATCTACTACTATTAAAAATCTTGGTGTAATTTTTGACTCCTCCCTCTCCTTCCAGGCTCATATTAATTCTATCACCAAATCAGCCTTTTTTGATTTACGTCGCATTGCCCAGCTCCGCCCCTTCCTCAATATCAAAGACACTGAAACTGTCATCCATGCATTTGTAACATCACGTCTTGATTACTGCAATGCCATTTTTATTGGTCTATCTGCCAGCTCTGCCAGCTCCATTACCAGATTGCAATACATTCAAAACTCTGCTGCCAGAATACTTACTTACACTAAGCGTTCTGCCCATATCACCCCCATTTTGTACGATCTCCACTGGCTTCCTGTGGCTTATCGTATTAAATTAAAAATCCTCCTGCTCACTTTTAAATCTCTGCACAGTTTGGTTCCCCCCTATCTCTGTAACCTACTCCACCCCTACACCCCGACTCGCTCTCTACGATCCTCTGACTCTAGCCTTCTTGTTGTCCGTCGGCATCGCCTTACTTCAATGGGGGGCAGATCGTTCAGTGTTGTCGCACCAAAACTTTGGAACTCTCTCCCTTGATCACTCTGTTGTGTTAATATTATTTCTGAATTTAAAATTTTGCTCAAAACTCTTTTCTGAATGTTACCATACTTAAAGTTGTATTACATTTTGTTGTCTGATTGTATTCTGCTGTATTCTGCCCTGCCTTCATTTACACTCATCTACATATTGTTGTTTGTTTGTTATCTTGGTCCATCGTTATTGTTATTATTGTTGCTTGTTCATTGTAAAGCGTCCTTGAGCCCTGGTAAGGCGCTATATAAATAAAACTTATTATTATATCGTGCTGAGCTATCTGCTTAAAACGTTGCCTTGACATCAGCTCTGCTTTCTTACTGGTTTGCTCCTATATGGAACACATTGTCTCCAGTGCTGCTGGTCTTGTTTCCTGATAGTCCTGGTGTTTCCTCCTTGGTAGATCCCACGGCAGGTCCCTCTGCCTCAGACCAGAGCACTTGGTATCTGGACGAGTCGACGCTCAGTGACAACATCAAGAAGACACTGCACAAGTTCTGTGGCCCGTCCCCTGTAGTCTTTAGGTAAGCCCGGACATGCAGGGTCACTGTGCAGCTGTGAATGAGACAACAGTGTGTGTGTGCGTGTGTGTGCGTGCCTGCATGTGTGGATATATCGTTTGTAATCTTGCTACTGTGTGTGGTTTTGTGCAGTGATGTGAACTCCATGTACCTGTCATCCACGGAGCCTCCGGCGGCTGCGGAGTGGGCGTGTCTGCTGAGGCCTCTGAGGGGGCGGGAACCCGAGGGTATCTGGAACCTTTTGTCCATTGTCAGGGAGATGTTCAAGAGGAGGGACAGCAATGCTGCACCGCTGCTAGAGATCCTCACGGAGCAGTGTCTCACCTATGAACAGGTAACAGACATGGGTTTAGAGGTATGTACACACACACGTGACGGGACAGCGGTGACCTTTCTCCCCGCCCCTTCTCAGATCATTGGCTGGTGGTACAGCGTGCGCACGTCGGCTTCCCACAGCAGCGCTAGCGGGCACACGGGCCGCAGCAACGGGCAGTCGGAGGTGGCAGCGCACGCCTGTGCCAGCATGTGTGATGAGATGGTGGTTCTGTGGCGGCTGGCTGTGCTAGACCCCACCATGAGCCCTCAGAGGTGAGCCTGCTTCCTGTCTGCGATTAGCTGTTCAGACACACATCGCAGTTTCATGGTGCTTATTTTACCTTAAGGCTTGTGTGGGCAGTGGAATGAGAATTAGACCGGCTTGGCAACACATGCTTGGAGGAAGCATGGGATAACAGGGTGTCTGCGGATCCTTAAGTCTTACATAATCTTCATTTAGTTTTCCTGAATTTAAGGCCTGTACTTGTCTTAAGTCTCGAAGGTCTGAAACATTTGTGATAGTCACGCTATTTTGTTCCATTGTTTGTTCCATTGGATTTTGTCGAAGGAACTCATAAGCGCTTTCTCTGAGCTATGTTTTAGTTAGCTAATTGCTGTCAGATTACAGTAATAGCAGGTGAGTGCGGCTGCTCCGTAAGCTTACGTTACAACAACGCCGCTACTTTGTTTGTTGGCTTATCAGTCTAGTCTGTTAGTGAGTCTTGTTTAAGGTACTTTTTTGTGTCCTTGCAGTGTTGTTTACTATAACATGATTGTTGTGATCAGTATTAAGATTGCACATCTCTCAGTACCTGAAATCAACGAAAATAAGGAGCCTCTGATATTCTAGTCAGAATGTGAGTCTGATACTACTCCATAGGGCTTTGATTATGAGGCATGTCTTAACCGAAAAAAACTCTGCACTCAACAGCCCCGCCCACAGCCTACTCCGGAAGTAAGAATATAATACATTTTCTCCATTGACAATTCGAATATAAGCCATAAAATCGTAACCGTTTATGGTAGACTTAAAACCAGCTACGACATGACTAAGCGATTGTATATGCTCATATAGACGGCAAAAGTTCATGGGGCACCAACCTTGTTTTGAGATAAATGAAGAAGAAATTTCATTTGCGATGTCTTGGATAAGTACTTCGTTACCCACAATCCTAAACCAGCATTGATGCCTCTGATTGGTGGAAATCCATGATGTCATGGAGACAAACTTATGGTTACCATGGAAATGTTTACTGAGCCCGCGAAATAGCTTTGCGTTTCCAACTCTGGCAGGCTGCCCGAGTCGTACGCCTGTATCGTATCAAAAAATATGGATAGTTAGAGAACTGTAAGTACGTTTACTGAGCTGTAGTTTACATCATATTTCAAGGATGACATTGTGTAAGTGAAGTTAGCTAAAGTTAGGCAATTTAAAGTAATGTAAAGGAGGAAAGATAACAATCGCAATGTTTTATGGGATGAGTAGTTCCTTTGCTCTGAATAAATATTATATACACAGTCTTGTACCTTTGACTTTTTTTGGATTTACGGTTCATTTTTTCACTCGAAATTATATTTTGTATGCTTATGAGTCACGTCGTAGCTGGTTAGCCTAAGGCATGGTCTAAAACTCTTTATATACAGATTTTGCCAGAAGTCAACGGGAGAAATGAATGGGAAATTTACTTCCGGAACCCAAGATCTCTCGGACGAGGGGCGGGACTGTTGAGTTCTATAGGAAGGATAGACCTACAACCAGAGCAACGCAATAAGTGACGAATCCCGTAGGAAGGACGGCGAACACATCTTTACGCTCTACTAATGCATTGATTGCAGTTCTCTGTTCGTCTTTTAAAATTAATTCACTGATGATTTCTTTTACAACAGACGCGATAGCGGAATCTTTACAACTCATTTCTCCAGCTGCAGTCATCTTTGTTGTACACCAGTTCAAACCAAGCGCTCTTTGATGACGTGATGATTACGTAACTGCAGATCATCTGTACATCATCGTATAAAGCCCGCCCGCCCTGGCAATTTGATTGGCCTGAACATTTCTGAACCGGGCATAATTACTCCACAATGGATCGAGTCCAGACCGAACTCCCCGACCCCAAAATTTTGTGGGCAGGGTTCGGGCTGGCATCCAGGCTAGCGGTATTGGTCTTTAAAAGTCTTAATGTCACTCTCGCTTAGAGGTTGCTGACGAGAAAGGGTCCGGGAATTGGACATGGGAGCGGAGAAAAAAACAATTAAAAATAAAGTGTAATGACTGTGTGAAAATACATTTGTTAACATTTGCTGCATTGCATGACAGTCTACGTCACGGGTTCGAGCCTGACTATGGGTTCTCTGACTTTCCACGGGCCTCCTGTACAAGGCAGCGCATATTAGAATAGCGCTGCCCAGGATTTGGTTTAGATAAGTCAGCTCTCCAGTGACTTTTTGTGTCCAGATCAGGTGCCTGTGGGTTCAATCGTGGAGGTATAATCGGTGAGCGTAATCATCCCATGCATGATCCGACTAAAGGCTTCCGTGTTGGATTTGCAGTGCAAAAATAATGTGTGGTTGGATGAACCATGTATGCGTGCCTCGTCATCCCACAGATCTGTCCAAGGTGTTGCGTAGCTGCCCGCAAGGAAGGAATAGAGGGAATTGGGAGCGGAGAGAAATGGGGAAAAATCTCCCCCTGTGTGACTTTCATAATGAGGTTTGCAGCCTGTCTCCCACACCATGAAAATATATTGGCCTAGCACTGTTAGCCAGTTCATTGACAACCTTGACATTGACTTGATTAGAGCGCATACCACTGATTGCTGAGGTCAAACACTTTCCAGATCTTTGGCTGGGTCAGAAGCTAGGAGTGGTGTGGTGTGTGAACATGTTGTAGCTGTTGACAACTGTGTGATTCTCCTTGACACACGTGAAATACTGTAACAGTGTTTTTTCCCACCTGTGGTTGTTGTGGTCTACTGTGAAGCCAAAATGTTTCCAACCTGGAGTAATAATGGAGGACACTCCAATTCTGCCTTACCGGGGACATCAATATCAATTAACATTCTACATGATTACATTATGAAGATGGTTTGAATTTCATTAATTTACTGTAGATTTGAGTTAATTATAATGTCTGCATTGGCTCTTTAAAAAAATGTTTTGGGGTATCTTTATTGTTATTAATGGCAGGACACTAGGAAACAGAAGCTATGAAGACTGGGTCCTGTATTTACCAAACTCTGGCACTCTGATTCTCAAGAGGCAATTAGCCCAGCTTATACACATCCTATAGTCCTAATATTATTAGACAGCTTATAGTCCTAGTTAGGGGTGGAACGGTTCACAGAAGTCATGGTTCGGTTCATACCTCAGTTCAGACATCACGGTTCGGTACAATAGAGGGAAAAGCAAAACAAAATACAGAGCACTTTTTTATTGTACATGTCTATGGCGTCGGATATCTGTTAGCATGTTACCGTGTCTGAATGCGCAAGTAGGGGTAAATTTGTACGGAACACAGTGAGTCTACAGTAGATGTGTTTCCACTCTTATACCCAACAGCTGCTGAACAACGCCGACACACAGTCATTGTCATATCATATCATCATTCTCTCCCCTGTACTAATGTAACTGACTGGGAAACCGAAGTTTTCCCAAACTTGCGATCTTAATTCTTTTGGGTCACTACCACTCGCCATACTCTCCTTAGTGCTGCTATCTCTGACTTGCTCCCTCACTGGACCGTTAGTGAGCTAAGGCTAGGATACAGATTAGGTGTCCGTAAAGAACAGGGGTATCTAACAGTAGTTCCACATTACATTAATTAATTTGCACGCAAGTTTATTTATTTTTATCCCATGTATTCTCCATGTAAAAATACGAGTGACGCCCGTACCGTTTCGGTTCAATACGAATACATGTACTGTTCCACCCCTAGTCCTATTATTATTAGACAAAGCCTATAGTCCTAGTATTAATAGACAAAGCCTGTAGTCCTAGTATTATTAGACAAAGCCTATAGTCCTAGTATTATTAGACATTCCCTATAGT
>JACXGM010035328.1:0-11807 GCA_016801145.1 Umbra pygmaea | reverse complement strand
ATAAATAGATACATGTAGTCATAGATAAATAGATACATGTAGTCATAGATAAATAGATACATGTAGTCATAGATAAATAGATACATGTAGTCATAGATAAATAGATACATGTAGTCATAGATAAATAGATACATGTAGTCATAGATAAATAGATACATGTAGTCATAGATAAATAGATACATGTAGTCATAGATAAATAAATACCTGTATTGATAGATAAATAGGTACCTGTATTCATAGATAAATAGGTACCTGTATTCATAGATAAATATATACATGTAGTCATAGATAAATAAATACATGTAGTCATATATAAATAGATACCTGTATTCATAGATAAATAGATACATGTATTCATAGATAAATAGATACATGTATGCATAGATAAATAGATGCATTTAGATTCACTCTAATCTGTATCTTACTAGATACCCATCCATCCCACCTACAGGTCCACACCATCATGTACAGTACACCCCCATCATCACCTATACCCCTGCCATCACCTACCCCCACCCCTTACAAACCTGCAGCGTGCTGACGTGACATGGCGTTCCGCTGGTACCGTTTAACGTGTTCTTTCCCACCGCTTTCTCTTTGCCCTCGGCCTTCTCCTTGGACGCAATCTTGGCCTTCTCCGCCTCGATGCGTTTGGGGTTGTTGAGCATCACCTGCACCACAGCGTACTCCACCAGCGAGGCAAAGCCAAACAGCAGGCAGGCGATCAGCCAGATGTCGATGGCCTTCACATAGGACACCTTGGGCAGCTCAGAGGCCAGGGATGTGCACTCAGAAGACAGGGAGAGCACGGACAGGATCCCTGAGGTGGAGTGGGGGTAAGAATGACCTTGTCAAATACACGTGGCATGAAGCAAAACTTAGCGTTTAGGGTTCTTTTAGAGTTAGTTTACCATTCAAAACCGTGGACTCAATATTCACACTATATGAACTCAAAATGGACTCAATATAAACTCAATTTGGAGTCCCTAATATTCATATTCATATTATAAACTCAATATGGACTAAATATGGACTCAACATGGACTTAATATGGCCTACATTTGGACTAAATAATGATTGACATGATCTGCAAATAACGCAGGGAGATTCAACTTCAGATCTTAGGGAATGCAGTGTCATGTCAGCATTAACACACTCCAGACTCGCTACCATGCCTATAGAGGGCTTTGCCCCCTCAGTTTAAAATACTCCATAGAAAACAAAAATTATAATATTGGCCATACAATTAGAGAGGACATTAATGAAACACTTTCTTTGATGTTTTTCCCCCTGAAATATTAAAGCTTTTTTTCTAATGCAGTGTCTAACATACAGTAGAGCACTCAAACGGGATTCTGAAACAGCGCTGCTATTTCACATTCACAACCATGGACAGCACTGTTAGTTCACATTCACAACCATGGACAGCACTGTTAGTTCACATTCACAACCATGGACAGCACTGTTAGTTCACATTCACAACCATGGACAGCACTGTTATTTCACATTCACAACCATGGACAGCACTGTTAGTTCACATTCACAACCATGGACAGCACTGTTAGTTCACATTCACAACCATGGACAGCACTGTTATTTCACATTCACAACCATGGACAGCACTGTTATTTCACATTCACAACCATGGACAGCACTGTTAGTTCACATTCACAACCATGGACAGCACTGTTTGTGCTTATTTTCTACAGTACACATTTGAACTTCACTGCACGCAGTAGGGGCTGGCGTTTGAAGGGGTCGTACCAAAAGATTTTGAGAAGATGACTGGAAGGATCGCTTACTCTGGACATTGAATGAACAAGGAAGCTGCAACTCTATTGATGTGGATGGCTATTTAGGACTGAGATAAATGTATAGTAGCTGCCATCAGAGTCAGTCATAATGTGCAGTTAAAGTAATTTAATAATTTTGAGTTAAATATGAGCATGATTTACTAAATAAATGCTTGTGAACAAAGAACGCGTTGTGTTTGTGATATTATATGGAGCTACAAAAACACCCTGTGTTTTGTATCCATGTATCTCAGTACCTCATTCACTTCCAGGGAATAACCGCACACCTCAGCTGTGTAAGGAGGCTGAAGGGATTCAACCGCAGAGGTGTGCAGTTATTCCCTGGTAACGCACAGGCTGGTGTGTGTTAACGCTCTTATAAAACGGTTGTCAACATTTTATAAAAGACAATTTTTAGCAAAAGTAAATGGTCGTGAGGCGTGTGGTTATCATCTAACATTAATGTACCCCCCACCATACCTCTTACTGTTGCCATGTTACAGTAGTATGCCACATAAAACAAGTAGTTCCTACACAGCAAAAAGTCTGCTGTTAAATCAACACCCTAAGTGTTAAATTAACACTCTCAGTGTTTATTAGTTCCACTGGAGCTATATAAACACTGAGAGTGTTAATTTAACACAGGACGTTTTGCTGTGTGTTAAGCTTATCATTTATATAATTTATAACAAGGTCTGACACATGCATGTACAATTCACACGTTCAATATCATTGACATACGCTTCTGCAAGAACACACTAAAACAAAAAACTTTACAGTATTTATGTCTGGTGTAATAAATTATTCATATAACGCGTTATTCTGGGGAATGTTAAAATCATTTTTATTTTTTAGATGGTCTTATTTGGTAGAGACTTGAAGTGAGAGGAACTGTCTGCCACTTTTTTTTGTCTGGGCAGCTTTTCAGATTTGATGTACTGATACTTGAGTGGTTAGGCAACATTCTAAGAGCGGATATCAGGGAGTTGTCAAATTTCAGATATCTCTAAACCCATTTTATAATTTATTTTATTAGATCCATGCCATTAAATCAGACGCATAGATCTTAGTTTGATGTGTGGCAAATACCACAGTGGGGAGACAGCAGCCTGGACATTAAAGTTAATTCTCTAGGTGTACACTATAGCATAAAGAATGTCTGAATCAGATTAGGCAGGAGGAATTGTAATGCTCCAATTCTAGCCCATAGGATATATATGGTAGTATAAGAGACCAATTATAAACCCACAAATCCTCTTTTACCTCAGGAGTCAAAGTGATTAAGCCTGGAGTTCACCAGGAAACACATAATAAAGTGTATTTTTCATTGTTTTTCTCTCAGATTGGACCATACATCTAGGCACTTACAGTTTGTAAGTAGCTGAGTACAATTCCATAAATTAAAGCGAGGTACTGGCTGGTGATTATCGGAGCCATCGCTCTTACACTGAGCTCCCAAAGTCTTCACTACATGTAATCTGGTCTATTAGTCAAGACACAGCTGGGAGTTCTGAAACAGCATAACTCTTTCTTTGAGGCTTGGCCCCAAATGCATTGTGGGAAAACAGTGAGCATGCCACTGACGAACACAGTACACATTTATCACGTGAATGCTAACATGGACACACAGAGACACCTACACACACACACAAAGACACACACATGAATGCCACGTGTCCATGGTTCCACCCGCGTGGATGACTGACCTGAGGCGGTCCCATTCACTCAGGTATCATGAAGAGGTGATCCAGAGGACATGGAGGGATGGGGTGATTGTGATTAACAGCTGAAGGAAAACAAAGCAGGTAGTGGTGACGATGGAGGTGGTAGTGGCCGACTATCAAACTGTTTCTCTATCCACCATATTGATTGTTGCAGACACATTGGATTGGATGACGTCACGTCACATGCACGAATAGCCATGTCAATCTTTTAATCAATCAAATGTATTTTATAAAGCCCTTTTTACATGAGCAGATGTCACAAAGTGTTTACACAGATACCCGGCCTGAAACACCTAAGATCAAGGAACATAAATTTGATGCACAGCAACTAGGAAAAACCCCTAATGTGGGGAATCCAGGACTGGGTTAGATGGCCAGTCACTTAAAAAATACTGGTGTGCTGTATCCAGTGTCTTTAGGAAGGCTTGACTTCCTGTCATACCCATGTTTACATACTAGGTGAATTGCATACCAGGTGAATCGGATACCAGGTGAATCACATACCAGGTGAATTACCCATACTAACCATATTACCTAGCAATCATAAACTTGCTGAAACCAATGGCGGATTGGCTGAAATCTGTAGTATATGACAAGGATTATCACTTGTATGACAGAAATATTACTTTGTCCAGTAATTACAAGACAAGTACATTACAGTATGTTGGTAACCGGTTTATAATAGCAATTATCCACTTTAAAGGTTAATTTATATCCAATAAGCCACAGCTATATCTATTAGAACTGCACTTAGCCATGATATATTGGCTATATAGCACAACGCTGTGACCTTATTACTAAAGCATATTAATATTGTGTAGGGGACATTGTTAAATTTAATGGATAGGCCCATAGGCCCATCACCTGGCAGTTAGTCTGATGATGAAAATGTACAGAAGGTGAATGGAATAACTTTATCAACAACTGACACACAACAACTAAGACTTAAAATCCTGACTAATTTCGCAGCAAAAATGCATTGGCATAGGCTACTTCATGGTTTTACTTATTACTTTGTTCCTATAGTGTCAGCAATACAAGCTTAAGACAAGATGGTTTCTCTTATGCCATAACTCTTTGCTATTGAACAACAGACCAGGTAGTAGTAAAAACGTATCACCATTGTCATACCATTTAATTATAGCTAATACACCACAAAGAACTAGCATAACTGCTTTAATGATCTAGCATTGTAAAACAATAAAGTAACTTCTGTTTTACCATGCTAATCCAGCAACACGCAGGTAAATTGAATTAGTTAATTTCAAAACACCTCCAATCAAATTCTCTCATTTTAATCTTGTAATGTCAAACCTCCTGTCGCTCCTATAGGCACACTCGGAATGGCCAACAGGCAGCTCGTTATATCATCATTTACATGAATGGGGACACCCATTGAAATCAATGATGAGGTAGCTAAACTATTGGTAGTGGGGCCAGCAGGTCGGGGTTAGATTTACCCAGAGGGACTCTGGCAGCGCTGGCATCAGGGTTGATCCAGAAAGAAAGCCAGGACAGGACCACGATGAGGAGTGTAGGAGCATAGACACCCATCATGTAGAACCCCACCTGCCTCCTCAACGTGAAGATCACCTCCACACACGTATAATATCCTTAGGAAGAACAGATGGACTTGTTAGAGCAGGGCTGGAACAAAAGCCTGCATAACCAGTCAGATTAAGGTTGGTCATCCCTGCTGTAAGGAAAGTATAAATATTACCATTTACAAACTAAAGTACACCTGGAGGTTTCGCACATGAATAAGAGTAATTTAAAATGACGATGACCATTATATTGATCGCACTGCACGTCTGAATTGGTAGAGCGTGATCCTGGCATAGCCAGAGACCATTGACAAAAAATTGACAGACAAATCAATTTACCAATCAGCTCTTAGCAACTGGAATTGCCTAGAACAACCTTAAACTCAGTCAAAATGTCAGCTTAACTCCAAGGAAATGCATTGCTAACCCTTGGGGAAAAAATGTTTTCATTGTTTTCATTATTATTACTGGAAATTCTAGAACTACAACAATATGACGACTAAATTAATGTTCTCATTATTATCATTTCTGAAATGAATTGCACTGCTCTGTGAATTAAATCATTAGAATGAACAAGTATAAAAAGTATTTTCCAAGAGTTTAAATAAGGACAAGCTGAGAGTAAGAGCAGCATCTCCCACTCATCTTATACATTTACATTTTTGTCAGTTAACAGATGCTCTTATCCAAGACGACTTACAGTAATACCGGAGGCAACTTCCTTCTGAAGCAGAATAGAGAATAGGAGGGGTAGCGGTTGGCACATCCGTTGCTTCAGCTTCAGTGCTCCATGTCTGGTAATCCTCTGTGTTTGGCCTTTCTCAACAACCATCCTATCTTCCCTCTAAAACAGGCTACAGAGTCGCTGTTTCTTTACCCTGCAATCTGCTCTGCAGTGACGTATTTAAAACATACCTCTCCCATTTTGTCAGTGCCTGTTTTATGTCTACGGTACAAACCGTTTTCTTCCAATCCACGAGATGGACCTGGGTTCAAATGGTTGTTATATTCTTTGAAGTAATGTGTATCAGCTGAGCTTGACTGGAGGACCCAACAGGTGGTGTGGTAGGGCAGGGTCTTACAACACACTCCCACTGGCCACAGACTAAAGATCTTTGTGTCTCGCTGGGTTGTCACCAAAGCCGCATTAAAGGTCGGCCTTTCTACCAGCTGTGTTGCTCTCATATTTATGTGCGCTGGGGTTGTGTTCAAACTGACTGCTGTGTTTCTCATTTTGCTAACGGCGCTATGCTAACCTATAGTGACACTGACTACTTTGTTTTGGCATTTGCCTTTAGCTACACAATGACAGGTGAGGATAAGAAATGGGTTTTAGCGAAACATGACCTATCAAAATTTGAATATTTCTGGACAATTTTGTACTGTGTGGCCATAACATGTTTCTTCATTATGAAACAGCAGCAGAAGTGTAAAAGAAACTGTGTTTAGCTAAAGCTAGTCGGAGACTAACAACTCTGCATAGGACATTAGTTAATAATTAAGAAATTGCAGCGGTAGAATGAGAAACCATTTTATATATATCCACAAAAATGATAAAATAACACTGGTTTAGAACCAACACAGTATACTACTGTAATAATTACTGTAAGTCACTCTGAATGACGAAAATGTAAATGTACCAGAACATAGAACAACTATAAAACATTCTGAAGTACAGTGGAACAATGGTTTATATTGAGTCCCTCGGATCACATTGTATTTATACTATCCCATTGTTATTACGGACATTTCAGTGTATCTATGGATATCCCACTGTATCTTATCACCAAGTCATTCTGCTTTTTTGTTTAACCAGGAAGTCACGCATGTCTACGCATGTCATGGCCCGCTCACTTGTTCTACAACTATTGCATGCAGGGTTCTGACCTACCCTCGGACGATATTAAAGCAGAATGACAGCAGGAAATCTCTGCTGACGAAGGACCCCCCTGCCCACCCGGAAATTCCGGCCAATTTGAATAGCCCATAGCATTTCTTTACCACTCGCCGGCTAGCGGCACACTCAAGTCTTGGTCTTTGGAGTCCTGGAAGTTTACTGAGAAAACGATATCTTAGCGTTAGCATCGAGCAAAGGAAACATTTACAGGGAATAATTAAACAATGGATGAAAGGGAGATCCAGAACCCTGCATTGTTAACAGAGGTTATTATGTCTCTGACTCCAGTTCATTGCAAAGTTTAATCAGGAAAGGGAAATTCCTTGGTTTAAAGGCGTTCTCATTGTGCTCATTTCCTATTTTCTAAACCAATGCAATCCAACCAGTCGAATGAAAGAAAGAGTATGGCACGAGTTAAGAAAATCAGGCTAATATGGTTTGATTGAATATTCCGTACACATTATGAGGTAAATAAACCTGTAAATTATCTAACTGTGGTCATGCCTTATAGTGTAGGCCTGTAGTGATATATGATATATGCATGACAAACACTAGTGTACTATTGCCATGATTTGCAAATACATCTGATTAAAAGAAAATATTAAATAAAATTGGGGAGGAGAGTAAATGTCTGTTTGTCCATTTAGAGTGTAGACATTTAGCAGGTGTACTTTGCTCTCACTATTTTATTTCCGCGGTTGTGTCAGTACATTTAGCTGGATATTAAATTATAATGTCATGTTTTGTTTGGCCCTTCTCTTCTGACTCCAGGAAGGTGTTACCTAGGCAGTGAATAATGTGGAGCTAATAGGGATCGTAATAAATATTTATACTAGCAATTATATTCTGTGTTTAGGAACCCCCACTGTTGTTTTATCTTGAATCACAAATGTGAATTTATATGAACACATTTTCTGTAGTTTTACAGGGTTATTATTCTCTTCAAGGTCAAGTTATTGATCACATTCATTTTAGGCCATGTGACCTGAGTAGAAAATCTCATTTTAGCACTGTTTACAACAGAATATTACTACCAAACACTTGGACAAAACACCATAAGTGGTTATCTTTTATAGCTCCTAGAAGAACCCTTTTTGGTTTCAGGGTTGACCATATCCACTGAGGATTTGACAAAATGTTCTCCTATGAAACTTTTACGTACTTCATAGATCGAAGTCTATTCTCATATTGTTGTTTGAATGATCTCTTCCATTAATCTTACAGTACATTGGACCTTTGCTTCACAATCTTCTTTTTGTTTGCCCAACCAACATTTGAAACCACTGGACCTTTTGACAAACATCTGTACTATAGAGAATATAAGAGGCCAAAACAAAAAACTAAAGAATTTAGGCAGCTAAATTACAGACAGATATAATGTTTGACATGGTTATCCATTCTGCATTCCTAAAATTTTGTTTACAACAGACTTCCGGTATTTTTAGACAATAGCTATAAAGAAATATATATATATATATAAATACAGGGTCCCGAAATAATAAAATGTTGTCCGGACTATATCTTTTGAAGAAGGAATTAAATAATACAGGTAAATCAAGATAATGCTGTATTGTGGATACAGGTAAAAAAAGATAAAGCTGTATTGTGGATACAGGTAAATAAAGGTAGTGCTGTATTGTGAATACAGGTAAATAAAGGTATTGCAGTATTGTGAATAAAGGTAAATAAAATGATTGCTGTATTGTGAATAAAGGTAAATAAAAATAAATCTATTACATTTTCCTGTGACTGTATTCCAGATTAAGCACTGTATTATTATATTGGTGTGCCTTAGTTGTGTTCATTTATTTAAGTAAGTCATATTTGTCATACCTGTAGTCAGCAGATGTGTTCTAATGTTTAAAACCAATGTGGCTTGCATTTCACTATCATACCTGTCCCTGCGTAGAACTTGGTACAATTGCCATACTCAATGTCCTCTTGTCGGATGTCAAACTGAGGCAAGGCTATCTCTTCCATCTGGACCGGGTCCCCTGACTGCCACATAAACTGCAGGTCGTCTGTCGTATAGCCAACTGTGGACATACAGGCAAATACACACAAACATACACACGCGCACGCATACACAGGTGCACATACATACAGTACATATTGTCAATATAAACAGGAGGTAGTACTGTATAGGAATTACAGAATGATTGCATTTATGTAACAATAATATTAATATACTAATATTAAACATTAATATTGATATTGCAATGTTGTTTGTAAGACAATCTTTACAATTATATAAATTACACTCAAGTAGTCATTAAATAGTTCACCTAGTCATCTTTACTGTTTCCCTAACAAACATGAAGTATAGACTGATTTACATCTCTGGTACACTGACTTTGATCACTTTACTTGTAACTATTTATCTAACCAGGCAAGTCAATTAAGAACAAATTCTTATTTACAATGACGGCCTGGGTAGAGATGGAGTGCAGTGGCAGTGCTAAATAAAATAAAACAAAATGAGACAGGGAAGAACAGGAAAAACATCACAGCATAGTAACAGACAGACAGTAACAGACAGTAAACAGACAGCAACAGACGGACAGTACTGACAGTTACAACAATACATACTAAAGAATTCCTAGATATCACGAAAACCAACACTCTTAAAATTACCTGTGAGATTAATTCAGGAATAGCTATAGCATTCAGATGCCATATGTTCTTGTCATATTTATCTACTCACAGCTCTCCAGCTGCATCTTACAGCGCTGGGTATCCATGGGAAACAGGGTCAGGTCCAAGGGGCACGATAAGGTGACTGACAACCTGGCAACACAACCACAATGACGCTAATTCAATACTGTTATAATGTACAATTATGAACTGGGTGTTTTAAACCCTGAATGCTGATTGGCTGAAGGCTGTTATATATATAAGTTGGAGAGGGTGTGGTTTATGGCCATTATACAATGGCTAAGAGATATTTTCCTCCATTGAAAGTTCACCAGGTCCCATTCGTGGTTTGAATACAAAGTCCTCAGCTTCACAACACAAGCCCGGCCTTTTATGGAGTGAGCTTACGGTAAGTTATTTTCTCTACACCAAGGCCAAGTGATGTATCCCAGGACCCCATGTAACATCAGGGGGGTGAGGTCCATCCAACAGAGGGGCCACTGTAGGTCAAAATCGATAAGAGCATCTGCTACAGGATGTAAATGTTCCAAGCACTCCACAATGTGTCATGCCTAACAACTTCTCTTACAGTAGCTGTTTGCCATATACAGTTCCTTGTTTATAACTGCGCCCCCTCGTGTCTAATTGCCTAATTAGAGTATCAATATAAAATAATTAAAGTATTATTTATTAATTAACACCATTGAGGATTTCACATTGCTTCTCAGTTAATGTCTCTCTTCCTGTGGCCATAAAGAGCAACTGTTCATGTTTTTAAACCAATTTATTGATGTCTGATTCAATTGTGACCTACTGCAATACAGTACTTCTTTGTGAAAACTGATATAAAGATGTCTTAGAAATGTCTGTGTTCTTACATGTAGGTAGGAACCATGAAGGATTTCTCAGGAGGATAGTGGAGTACACGTGGATAAAGACTTCCATCTGAAAACATTTCCTCTCAACTATTTTCATCAACACCACAAAGCTACATGATTTAGCGAGATTACGACTGGTACTGTATTCCATGAACTGATGGACAATGAAAGCCACAGAATTACAAAAAAAGACAGTAATTCCCACACTGAATAGCTTTTCGCTTGGCTCCGGAAATATATTCGTAATGCCAGCAACAGCTTTATTGTGCCTGGGTTGTGTATTCATGTGTCAGCTTCCCGTTTACACTTGAATGATTTAAGCTCCAGACTGTAGGTGTGCAACACCGCAGATAGGGGTATTGCTATTTTAGTATTTCTACAGCTTTCCCATCCAATTGGGGGATTTCAAACTATAGACTCAGAATGTCCCCATGAAGAAAATGGCTAGTTACTGGTTCAAATTCCTAAACTGACCTGGTGAAGAAGCACTTAACCTCAATTGCTCTTCCAGGTCAGTCTGGATGAGAGTGTCTGAATGACTAAGATGTGAAATGAAAAATGTGTGACTCAGAGCTTTTAGCCGAGTGACATGAAGAAAACATGTGATGCAAGGAGCCGAGCTGCAGTGCTTGACAGTGTGGGGAGCTCAGGATTAAATGTCCTCCTTCCTTCGTAGTGCAGCTCTAACAGCAGCTAGTGCACTTTGTCACACAGATTTACAAGGCAACAACAATAGCTTGTGGGTCTCCAGACACTGAGCAAGTAAACACTGGACTGTATTAGTTCTTTTTTTTCTTTTTTCCCTGTGTGTGTTAATCATTGGTAGAGTGGAGCGAAGCATTCTGGGAAATGTCACAGCAGCAGTATGAGAGGATAGATAGGGTGAGAAAAGACCACCCAGCTGTGTGGAGTGTGTGTGTGTGTGTGCGTGTTTGCGTGCGTGCGTGCATGCGAGTGCGTGCGTGTGTGTGTGTGCGCGTGCGTGCGTACGTGCATGCGTGTGTGTGTATGCACGTGTGTTTAATCTACTGTGTTCAACATTAAATGGTGCAAATCATGAATTTATTAAGTCAAATATTTGTCAGTGACTCAAAAGGCATTGTCTTAAGACTTTCCGGTGGACATTACTATTTTTAATGACATTATAGAGTGCTGTAGACATTACTCTATTTAATGACATTATAGAGTGCTGTGGACATTACTCTTTCTAATGACATTATAGAGTGCTGTGGACATTACTCTTTCTAATGACATTATAGAGTGCTGTGGACATTACTCTTTCTAATGACATTATAGAGTGCTGTGGACATTACTCTTTCTAATGACATTATAGAGTG
>JACXGM010035327.1:0-11714 GCA_016801145.1 Umbra pygmaea | reverse complement strand
AATAGGCGGCAGGTGTCAGTAGTTGGGTGATTTGGATCTGTGAGGTGTGCTGCGTTTGTGTGCAGTGGGAAGTGTACTACTGGGATCTGATGGAGTCAGTCCGTGCTGGGTGCTGTGTGTGTGTGCGTGTGGAGTAGGTGTAGCGGAGATACCAGCCTCAGGGGCAGATGAAATCAGACCTGCCGAATAGCCCCTCACAAGGACCAAGTCTGACAAAATAAGAAATAAATATACAAATAAATAAATAAATGCTAAAAAAATAAATAAGCATACAATTAATTGCACAATAAATACAGTAAATAAATAAATCTAGGTAGTTATTCAATTATACAATGAGCCATTAATGTATACATCTCTTTTAATTAGCTTCTTTATTTATTTACCTTTGTAATAATTACCTTATTTATTTATTGTCCAATATAATTTTCAACTTTATTTATTTATGACTTATTTTTTAAATGTATGTATTTATGTGTATATTATAATATTTTTGTCTGTTTTATTCTTCCTTTTTATTTTTTTACCCTATTTATTTCTTCAACGCTATTTATTTCTACCTGTCATATTTACATTTCTGTATGCATTTCTGCCTCATTATGCAAATGAGAAGGGGCTGTGTCTTAAGGGGAAAACTTCTGCCTATTGGTTGGTTAGCAGTATACTGCATCGTTCGAAACTACATGCTACCAGCCGATGAGGTTATAGGTAGTGATGGCAGATTGACACTGAAGTTTGGAGACATGCTTCGAACCAATAACTAGAATTCCATTTGAACCACTGCTCCAAATGTTGCTTTGGTACGGAAAAATCACCTGACATATTATGTCCGAGGCAGCAACTGTCTGCTACCGCGACACTGAAACAGAGTCAGGACTGGTACCCCCTCGTTTTGAGTCTGAATTCTAGCCTGCTCAAAGCATAAAAACTTTAATGCACAACATTGCATTTGGTTCGTAGTAGCCTCTACATTGACAAACATTAGTTTGTTCATATCGATTTATTTTTATTACTATGGAAACATCTAGGAAGAGAGGTAGTTATAACTTTATTCTGGAAAAGAAAAGAAGGTTGTTCTAAATGTCTTCCATTTACGGATGATGGAGGCCACTGTGCTCATTGGGACCTTCAATGCTGCAGATATTTTTCTGTACCCTTCCCCAGATCTGTCTCGATACAATCCTGTCTCAGAGGTCTCGGAAACTGAACATCTGTCTGCCGAGTTCGCAATTGCTAAACAATGCTTTTTGGTGGGGATAAGCCATGTAGATTTGACCGATGCAGTATAATGCTAACCAACCAATGGGCAGACGTTTCCCCCCTAAGACAGCCCCTTCTCATTTGCATAATGAGGCAGAGTTGCATACAGAAATGTAAATATGACAGGTAGAAATAAACAGCGTTGAAGAAATAAATAGGGTTTAAAAATACAAAGGAAGAATAAAACAGACAAAAATATTATAATATACACATAAATACATACATTTAAAAAATAAGTCATAAATAAATAAAGTTGAAAATTATATTGGACAATAAATAAATAAGATAATTATTACAAAGGTGAATAAATAAATAAGCTAATTAAAAGAGATATATACATTAATGTCTCTGTCACGTCCAGCCTTCTGCCTGCTCCCCCTAGCTACCAACCTAGCTTCCAGGCAGCTTCTTATAGCAGCCTTCCTAGCTCTCAGGTCCAGGGACGAGGTCCACAGGTTAGGGCCCCCCGTCTGAGTGCTAAACCCCTTAGTCCCCAGGCTAGCGCTGTAAGTCCCCAGTCTAGTCACCCCAGCCCTCCTAGCACTCAGGTTCAGGAATGTGGTCCGCAGAATAGGGCCCCCCGTCTGGGTACTAGCGTCTCTGGTCCCTCTAGTTATCAAGCTAGACCCCATTGTGCTTCTTTTCTTGCCCCTAGGACCCCTCCTTTTGCCCACATTAGGGACCCCATGCCCCGGGTAGGGCCATTTAGAGCCCCAGTTCCCATCCCAAGGGCCTCATGTCAAAAGGAGGCTGACTGTCTCCCCAAGGAAATTTTTTGGGGGGGCTATGTGGGGTGGCAACAGCCGCCTCCAGCAGACTGCACACTGCCACCTCCAGCAGTCTGCCCACCGCCAGAGCCTCAGGCAGCAGTCTGCCCACCGCCAGAGCCTCAGGCAGCAGTCTGCCCTCTGCCAGATCCTCAGGCAGCATTCTGCCCTCTGCCAGATCCTCAGGCAGCATTCTGCCCACCGCCAGAGCCTCAGGCAGCAGTCTGCCCACCGCCAGAGCCTCAGGCAGCAGTCTGCCAACCGCCAGAGCCTCAGGCAGCAGTCTGCCCACCGCCAGAGCCTCAGGCAGCAGTCTGCCCACCGCCAGAGCCTCAGGCAGCAGTCAGCCCACCGCCTGAGCCTCCGGTCACCTGCTCGGCGTCACCCTCTGCTGAGACCCTGCTGGGCACAGGGCTAGAGGTCCTACTCCTCCCTCCGCCGCCAGGGTTTGACGACAATGCCTCCTGGGAGGAGTCCGGACCTCCTGCTCAGCCGCTGATGTCGTCCGGACCCCCGTCGCCTCTGCTCTTCGGACCCCCTGTTCAGCCGCTGATGTCGTCCGGATCCCCGTCGCCGACGCCTCTGCTCTTCGGACCCCCTGTTCAGCCGCTGATGTCGTCTGGACCCCGGTCGCTGATGCAGCCGTCTGGACCCCTGTCGCTGACGCCGCCGTCTGGACCCCCGTCGCTGACGCCGCCGTCAGGACCCCCGTCGCTGACCCGTCTGGACCCCCATCACTGACGCTGCCGTCAGGACCCCCGTCGCTGACCGTCCCGTCAGGACCCCAGTCGCTGACCGTCCCGTCCGGACCCCTGTCGCTGACGCCACCTCCAGACCTCCCAGACGCCCTGGCCACCTGAGCTGCCTTTCATGGGGCCGCCTGAGCTGCCTTTCCCCGGGCCGCCAGAGCTGCCTTTCCCCGGGCCTGATGAACTACCTGACCCCTGGTCACCAGAACTGCCTGTCCCCTGGCCTCCTGGACTGCCTGTCCACGAGCCTGCCCTTGTTCTTCCTCCGGTCCCCTTGCCATCCCCTGCCACTGTCCCAGTGCCGTTCCCTGCCCTTGTCTCAGTGCCGTTCCCTGCCCTTCTCTCAGTGCCATTCCCTGCCACTCTTCCAGTGCCATTCCCTGCCACTGTCCCAGTGCCGTTCCCTGCCCTTGTCCCCGTGACATTCTCTGTCCCTCCAGACCCAGGGCCTTTCTCTGTCCATCCAGACCCAGGGCCCCTCACAGTCCCTCATGACCCTGGGCCCCTCTCAGTCCCTCCTGTTCCCGGGCCGCCTTCTGTCCCTCCTGACCCCTGGCCCTCTGTTTCCCCCCCATGGCCTCGGGTTCTCTGTTGCCCCCCTCGGTGCGGTGGGCTTTGGAGGGGGGATTCTGTCACGTCCAGCCCTGTATGGGCTGTATAGGCTTTGCTTTCCCCTTGTGTGTTAGTATTCATTTACGGTGGTTTAGTTGGTTTTGTTATTTTCCTCATGTGTCCCCTTTATTGGTACCTGCCTTGTGTGTGTTGTTATGTATACAGGTTCTCTCCCAGTGTGTTATGTAATGGCTCCCCCTGGTGTCCCTTCTGTGTCTTGCAAGAATGTCATGATGTCATCAGTGTGGGCCCTTGTCACATGTTTTAGTTAACCAATAGATCACGGTGTAGTTTATTCCCATGTCCAGGTGTTGTGCATTAGTCCTCGTTAGCTGTGGTTTTTAGTTTGTGTGTTTCTGTCAGTCTCTTGTCGGTTAATGTATCCTGTTACGTGTCCTGTTCCGTGGTTTCCAGTGATTTCTGTTTGATATTCGCTTAGCCCCTTGTGGCAGTGGTTTGTTCTTTATTAAATAAAAGTATTGTGGAAGATTGAACCTTCGCGCCTGTCTCTCACTCCTATCTCCTGTGGGAACGTGACAGATTAACCGACCATTATGAAGAGACAGCGAAGGAGTTCCCGCAAACCCAGGGAGATCGTTTCTCTCCCTCCCGGTGCTGAATACGTCGGCGGAGATCTCCGCCGGCTTAACCAGCAGATCTGCAAGCAGGCATAGGCTATGGGCTACTCCCCGGAGGATGTTGCCTACGACGCCGAGGGAGTAGCCTATTTCGGAGGTAGCTGGCAGGAGGATGATGGCTGTGGTGCAGAGGAGTTACGCTTGTGGGACGAGGAGAAGGAGGACGTGGAGTTTTTCGTCAGAGATGAGGAGGACTGGAACTTACCTAGCTTAAAGGTACAGGGTGATTGCCGACATGCTACGGCTCCCCGCCTGATTGGAGTTGCTCCTAGCCTTTACATTCACTCTGTTAGCCCACGTTTCCCCTCTGGTACCTCACATGCTACTACTCCTAGCTCTCAGTATGGTTCCTTTGGCTCTCCTGTTAGCTACCTCACCACACACGATAGCTCCTACCTTAGCGCTAAGGTTCAGGGCAGTGGTCCGTTACTCAGGGCCCCCCGTCTGAGTGCTAATCCCGCTAGCATTCTGCCTGCTCCCCCTAGCTACCAACCTAGCTTCCAGGCAGCTTCTTATAGCAGCCTTCCTAGCTCTCAGGTCCACACACAGGTTAGGGCCCCCCGTCTGAGTGCTAAACCCCTTAGTCCCCAGGCTAGCGCTGTAAGTCCCCAGTCTAGTCACCCCAGCCCTCCTAGCACTCAGGTTCAGGAATGTGGTCCGCAGAATAGGGCCCCCCGTCTGGGTACTAGCACCTCTGGTCCCTCTAGTTATCAAGCTAGACCCCATTGTGCTTCTTTTCTTGCCCCTAGGACCCCTCCTTTTGCCCACATTAGGGACCCCATGCCCCGAGTAGGGCCATTTAGATCCCCAGTTCCCATCCCAAGGGCCTCATGTCAAAAGGAGGCTGACTGTCTCCCCAAGGAAATTTTTTGGGGGGGCTATGTGGGGTGGCAACAGCCGCCTCCAGCAGACTGCACACTGCCACCTCCAGCAGTCTGCCCACCGCCAGAGCCTCAGGCAGCAGTCTGCCCACCGCCAGAGCCTCAGGCAGCAGTCTGCCCACCGCCAGATCCTCAGGCAGCATTCTGCCCACCGCCAGAGCCTCAGGCAGCAGTCTGCCCACCGCCAGAGCCTCAGGCAGCAGTCTGCCCACCGCCAGAGCCTCAGGCAGCAGTCTGCCCACCGCCAGATCCTCAGGCAGCATTTTGCCCACCGCCAGAGCCTCAGGCAGCAGTCTGCCCACCGCCAGAGCCTCAGGCAGCAGTCTGCCAACCGCCAGAGCCTCAGGCAGCAGTCTGCCCACCGCCAGAGCCTCAGGCAGCAGTCTGCCCACCGCAAGAGCCTCAGGCAGCAGTCAGCCCACCGCCTGAGCCTCCGGTCACCTGCTCGGCGTCACCCTCTGCTGAGACCCTGCTGGGCACAGGGCTAGAGGTCCTACTCCTCCCTCCGCCGCCAGGGTTTGACGACAATGCCTCCTGGGAGGAGTCCGGACCTCCTGCTCAGCCGCTGATGTCGTCCGGACCCCCGTCGCCGCTGCTCTGTCGACCCCCTGCTCAGCCGCTGCTGTCGTCCGGATCCCCGTCGCCGACGCTCTGCTCTTCGGACCCCCTGTTCAGCCGCTGATGTCGTCTGGACCCCGGTCGCTGATGCAGCCGTCTGGACCCCCGTCGCTGACGCTGCCGTCTGGACCCCCGTCGCTGACGCCGCCGTCAGGACCCCCGTCGCTGACCCGTCTGGACCCCCATCACTGACGCTGCCGTCAGGACCCCCGTCGCTGACCGTCCCGTCAGGAACCCCGTCGCTGACCGTCCCGTCCGGACCCCTGTCGCTGACGCCACCTCCAGACCTCCCAGACGCCCTGGCCACCTGAGCTGCCTTTCATGGGGCCGCCTGAGCTGCCTTTCCCCGGGCCGCCAGAGCTGCCTTTCCCCGGGCCTGATGAACTACCTGACCCCTGGTCACCAGAACTGCCTGTCCCCTGGCCTCCTGGACTGCCTGTCCACGAGCCTGCCCTTGTTCTTCCTCCGGTCCCCTTGCCATCCCCTGCCACTGTCCCAGTGCCGTTCCCTGCCCTTGTCTCAGTGCCGTTCCCTGCCCTTCTCTCAGTGCCATTCCCTGCCACTCTTCCAGTGCCATTCCCTGCCACTGTCCCAGTGCCGTTCCCTGCCCTTGTCCCCGTGACATTCTCTGTCCTTCCAGACCCAGGGCCCCTCTCTGTCCCTCCAGACCCAGGGCCTTTCTCTGTCCCTCCAGACCCAGGGCCCCTCACAGTCCCTCATGACCCTGGGCCCCTCTCAGTCCCTCCTGTCCCCGGGCCGCCTTCTGTCCCTCCTGACCCCTGGCCCTCTGTTTCCCCCCCATGGCCTCGGGTTCTCTGTTGCCCCCCTCGGTGCGGTGGGCTTTGGAGGGGAGATTCTGTCACGTCCAGCCCTGTATGGGCTGTATATGCTTTGCTTTCCCCTTGTGTGTTAGTATTAATTTACGGTGGTTTAAGTGGTTTTGTTATTTTCCTCATGTGTCCTCTTTATTGGTACCTGCCTTGTGTGTGTTGTTATGTATACAGGTTCTCTCCCAGTGTGTTATGTAATGGCTCCCCCTGGTGTCCCTTCTGTGTCTTGCAAGAATGTCATGATGTCATCAGTGTGGGCCCTTGTCACATGTTTTAGTTAACCAATAGATCACGGTGTAGTTTATTCCCATGTCCAGGTGTTGTGCATTAGTCCTCGTTAGCTGTGGTATTTAGTTTGTGTGTTTCTGTCAGTCTCTTGTCGGTTAATGTATCCTGTTACGTGGTTTCCAGTGATTTCTGTTTGATATTCGCTTAGCCCCTCGTGGCAGTGTTTTGTTCTTTATTAAATAAAAGTATTGTGGAAGATTGAACCTTCGCGCCTGTCTCCTGTGGGAACGTGACAGTCTCATTGTATAATTTAATTACTGCCTAGATTTATTTACTGTATCTATTGTGCAATTAATTGTATGCTTATTTATTTTTTGAGCATTAATTTATTTATATATTTATTTCTTATTTTGTCAGACTTGGTCCTCCATACCTAACATCAATGTGTGTAATACACTACTTTGGGAATAGCTGCATAAGAATATGTTCACACTGTGGTCATAAAGAGATGGACATGGTCAGCAACAATACTCAGACAGGCTGTGGCATTTAAACAATGCTAAGTATAGTGGGAAATTAATGTTTATAGGACCAAATAATGACTCCTTCAACAGCTGGCTTCCCATCACTCCTCATCTAACAAAGGATTTCCTGGGATGAATTAAGATTCGTGGAAAGGGGGCAAACCCCAATGTATGTCACACATGTATGCCTGTGATTTTGGTTTTGATCCACCCATAAAGGGAGTTTGGTATTATTACTTGTAAAAGGTTGTACAGGTCTTATGTTGTCTCCACTGGTTTCTCGGAGAAGACAAATGCTAGCTTCCCCCTCTGGAAGATATTCAAATGTTATAACCCAGTCCTTTGTTACAGCCCAGATGCGCCGAGGCGCCAAGGCGACGCATAATCTAATTGTTAATATACTCTTGAGATTGCTATGGCACGCACGACTCTCCTGGCCCACGTCTGTGCGTGCCATAGCTAATGTGTTAAAAAAAATGTGGAGAAATAGACTGAACCGTTTAAGATATGCTTAGATCGTAGATCATATTTAGGAGTTTTAGACGACAAGTAATTTCTTGGTATGTAACTTGTAATTCTGTGTCCGGTTAAAGAGTTGTATTTATGCCTTTAATTGGAATTAAATATTATTCACTTTACCAAGTTCTGTCCGTCTGACTTTCTAAATCATTTCCCAGAACTTCTCCGGTGGAGACATTAATGGGAAACGTAAGGTATCTTGTTGCGGCTTGCTCTTAAGTTTTCAGCCCTTATCACGCACACAGTTTAAGCTAGGTAGCCTATGCACTGTGTTCTGAGTATCGCGGTTAGCGATTAAGTTTTCCCGGGTCACTGTAGTTTTTCTTCCGTAGCTGTTAACACACACGGATCAATGATCATTATGAGGTCAGATAGTTAGATAGGAAATATTCAACCACGTCTATTCAATCAATCCTCTATACGCATTTATTACGCATTTCTCCGTTCTCAACTCAGACTATTGCAACAGGGGAGAAGAGTAAATATATTAATCATTAATGCTTTAACTTCATAAGTGCACATTAATTGTATCCTTTTACCCCCTTACTACAAAGTTGATACTAAGGGGCCCAAAGTGTACCAATAAAATATCCCCAACACCATTATACCACCACAACCAGCATTAGCCATTGATACAAGGCAGGATGGATCCATGCTTTCATGTTGTTCACACCAAATCCTGGCTCTACCATATCAACATCGCAGCAGAAATTGAGAGTCATCAGACCAGGCAACGTATTTCCATTTTTTTTAATCCATTTGTAGTTTGCTTGTGCCAATTGTAGCCTCAGTGGCACATGTTGTGGTTTTCTGCTGTGCAGTATTCAACTTCTTGTGCGTTTAGAGTTGCTCTTCTGCATACCTTGGTTGTAACGAGATGTTATTTGAGTTACTCTTCCCTTTCTCTTAGTTCAAACCAGTGTGGCCATTCTCCTCTGACCTCTGCCATCAACATGCCATTTTCACCCATTTTTAACTGCCGCTAACTCTGTATTTTTTACATTTTTCTGACCATTTTCTGTAAACCCTGCAGAAGTTTTTGTGAAAATCCTAGTAGATCAGCACTTTCTGAAATACTAAAACCAGCCCATCTGCCACCAACAACCATGCCACATTCAAAGTCACTTAAATCAACTTTCTTCCTCATTCTGATCCTTGGTTTGAATTTCCTCAGATCATCTTGACGATGTCCACATGTCTAAATGCATTGACTTCCTGTCACGTGTTTGGCTGATTAGATATTTGCATTAAAAAAAGCAGTTGAACTGGTGTACCTAATGAAGTGGCTGATGAGTGTATACCACATGCCCATGCTCTATCCATTTTTTTATTTTTTATTAATATATTGAAATGTATTAATGGATGTTGGCCTTTTCCACGTTAATATGTGTGAAAACCTGGAAGGAAATAGGATTGTATTAGGATTTTTACCATTTGTTTTACCCAACAAATTGATGGTAAAAAAAAAATTTTTGTGACACAAAAGTAAGATAAAAAATACATTTGTTAGTTACATAACTATTTGCCCCCTGAACCACTGGTAAACAGCAATTTTCAAGACGTGGAAATTCTACATCAGATGGAAGTCTGGGCTTTCACTGCACCATTCTAAGAAATTCAGGTTATTGGTTTTAAACCACTTCATTGTAGCTTTGGTTGTGCATTTAGGGTCATATGAGGTCTGACGGTCATAATAAAAAAATAATTAGCACAATTAAAGTGGTTGGTATGTTTTGTAAAGCAAATGGTACAAATCCGAATACAATCCTATTTTGTTCCAGGTTATTACACTACAAAATGTGGAAACATAAAGGGGCTGAATAATTATGCAAGGCACTCTACATAATGAAGCTCTTCATTCTCCTTTTCTGTGATTGAAGGCTATGTTCCATTTAGAAGGCAGAAATGCTAATTTTTCAACATAGTAAATAGTTTATTTGAATATGTTGAAAAACCTTTATTTTTCCTGTATTAAACTTGACACTTTATAGGCAAGTGCAAGGCTCCTGTCATAGTTTGATGAACCCTCATGACATTCGCATTCAAAGCTCTTTGAGTGATTGATACATTTTGCTGCTTTAATGCAATACTCTCCTATGATCCATCACATTCCTTTATCCTTTATTTTCCCTTGCATTCACTGGCACATGACTCCATCTTTATCTGACAGATAGGGGGATATATGGGTGGAATGACAATATATTTAAAATATATATATATTTATCTTTTATTTAACCAGGTGGGCAGGTTGAGAACAGATTCTCATTTGAAACAGCGACCTGGCCAAGATAAACGCATTGAGGTGCAGAAAACATAAAGTTACATATACATTTACAAGAAAGTATGAAGTAAAAATAATAAAAACAGCAATACAGTGTGCAGATCCTAAGATTAAACAAGAGTTTGTACAAATAGTGCAACAAATGTCAGCAAGTAGGCTAGATATTTGGTAGTTACACATACATTACCAGAGTACAGAGTAATAATAATAAAAACAGGAGTACAGTGTGCAGATCTTCAGATTAAACAAGAATTTGTAGAGTGCAACAAATAACAATATATGGATGTAGATATTTGGTAGAGACAGTGGCATGGCAGTATACTATACAGTCAGTAGAAAAACTGGGGGTCTGAGCTAGAGATAGATTTATCGGAATACATATTGTCAGAAATAACAATAGATTAGGTGCCATAGTGCCCGAGCCTGTGGGAAAGGGTGTGTGCAAAACATACAAAGACAGCTGTGTGGGTGAGAGTGTGCAAAATGTAGGTTAACGGCCAAAAAGAGCAGGTGGATCAACATGTACAGCAGTCTGACAGTAGATTTAATAGTGGTACTTTGAAGTTTATTAGAGGGACAGTAGATTCAAGTTTCAATGATTTTTGCAGTTTGTTCCAGTCATTAGCAGCTGAGAACTGGAAGAAGAGGCAGCCAAAGGAGGTGTGGGCTTTTGTGGCAATCAGTGAGTTATACCTGCTTGAATGCAGATTAAGAGATGGAGTTGCTCTGGAGATTTAAAGATCTTATGTAAAGTGGTGTTTTGCCTAGTAAGGACTTGTAAATAAGAGTTTGTCACCGGGTGTGTAGTGAAGGCCATCCGATTAGTGTATAGAGGTTGCAGTGGTGGGTGTTGTTTGTAGCACAAAAGCGAATAACGCTGTGGTATACAACATCAAATTTTTTGAGAAGAGAGTTTGATGCAGATCTGTAAATTACATCACCGAAGTGTAGTATTTACACAATCACCAATAGGTACATTGAAGATAATGATGGTACCTCTACTCCAGATAAGCCGGGGGCTGGATAAAAAGCCCAGACAACGGACTAGTTAGCCAGTTAGACACTTACCCATTGCTCTAACTCGTCTTTTGTTTGTTGTTTCCAAACAATTGCACCAAAAATTATACAACCACCCTGGCTTTAAATAGAACACAGTTAACAGTGTTCTGTGTTCTGTTAGGCATTTTTATTATTTTACGTTTATTCCTCCAAGTAGTTACACAACCAATTTACCCGCTACACCATTTTCGCCATATGATTATCAGAGAAATACAGAACTGAGGTACTTTTCTTTCAGTAAGCAGCTTCCAAACTTCATAGAACATTTACAAAAGTATGTTTTGAATGTTTTTGTGCAGTCAGGATTGTTTTAAACTATAACCAATATGTCCAAAATAACATGAAGACTATACATAGTACATTTCAGCTACACACACCTAACATTGCAACAATGAATGACAGTCCTGGGGCACGGAGTACTTTACATGTACACATACAGTGGGTATATAAAAGAATCACCCCCCTGTAAAGTAATCACATTTTGTTGCTCTGCAGCCTGAAATGAAAACGGACAGACACAGTTTTTGTTTCATTCCGCTGTATGTACAATTCATTACCATCCATCCATCCATTTTCGTCCGCTTATCCGAGATCGGGTCGCGGGGGCAGCAGCTCCAGCAGGGGACCCCAAACGTCCTTTTCCCGAGCCACATTAACCAGCTCCGACTGGGGGATCCCGAGGCGTTCCCAGGCCAGGTTGGAGATATAATCCCGCCACCTAGTCCTGGGTCTTCCCCGAGGCCTCCTCCCA
>JACXGM010035326.1:0-11894 GCA_016801145.1 Umbra pygmaea | reverse complement strand
CCTGGTGTCCCTTCTGTGTCTCACAGGTGCAGGTCTGATGTCATCAGTGTGGGACGGTGTTTACATGTTTAGCACGGGTGTACCCTATTGTATCTGATTTGCTTTAGTATTTAGCCCTTGTGTTTCCACCTTGTCCTTGTTCGTCAATGCATCCTGTTACGTGTCTTCAGTGTATACAAGTGTTTCCAGTTTCGCCCCTTGTGGCTGTGATTTGTTTATTGAATTAAACTTCTTTGGATTATTGTACCTTCGCGCCTGTCTCTATCTATACTACGGAAGGATACGTGACACAGGTATTCTGACCTTTGCAGTCTATTTATGAGCCTATACCAAAACAGTGATTAGTTAATAATCAGTTCAGCTATTAGTGTGTAGATATTTGAGAAGTGTGTGTGAGACACTGGTGAATGAGTGTAGCTTTTTGATTGGTGCTTATTGTTGTTTTGATTTATGGTTAAATGTTCATGATTATAGTGTGTGCGTTATATGGTTCGGTGTGCGCCACTCCCTGTTCTGCAGTTGCCTGATCGGGTTGATTAAGAGACCGGTCTAATTAGTAATCACTCTTAGATGATCTCCTTTCAACCCTATTTAATGGTCGGTAGAGCAGGGAGTGGCACGGTTCATTATTATATTGTTGCGTGGTGGAAAGAAGACTGTTCCTGGAGCTTTTATGTGCTAATGTGGAAAGTGAGTCCCTCAAGATTGGAAGTATAGGCGTACACTCTGTGTTTATATTCAGCTGTCAGTGTCCGTGCCACTGTGGAAAGCACGTAAGCTATGTAAACATATTTGTTGTGCACTCGCTTGAGGCGCACCCTGCAATTGCCTTATATATGTAAGTCTACGGTGTCAGTATGCAATAAAACCACAATTAATTTCATGTACCATCACTGCCTGGATCTCCCACTCTCTACTACATACTGCTTGTGACAGAATGAACCGCCATCAAAAGAGGGACTCAAGACCAGCTACAGGAAAAGAAGGACCGGAGAGCCTCAGCCATAATTTCCCCAAGGTCATTTTTGGGAGGGGGCTAAGACGGTGTGGTGGGCTGCCATTTCCACCTTTGCCCATCACCCGTTCTCCGGTCCTGACGCCTATCCAGCCGGAAAGGCGGTGGATGGAGGATCTTGAGCAGCAGCTGATGGGAGAGCTGAGAGGGGGGCTCCAACTGCCAGCACCACCAGACGGGGAGCAGCCGTCTTTGGGTGGCTGCCTGGCCGGAAAAGGCCTCCGGCTGAACCTCCACCTAGGGACATGGTCAGGTGAGGGGCGCTCTTTAGGTACTGTGGGGGGGATTGTTCTGCCTGCCCTCCCTCCCTTCTTCCTGGGGTTTTGGGAGCTCTTTTTTGGTTTTGGCCTCTTTGGAGCTGAGGCCTTGGCTGGGGGATCTGTAACAGATGTCCCAGGATGGGACACCTGTTCCATGTCATACTATATGGACTCATTTGAGATTTATATATGTAGTCATCGTTTGTTGTGTAAATGTGTTCTAATACCAGTGCATATATACTGTTGTTTTGATTTATGGTTAAATGTCCATGATTATAGTGTGTGCGTTATATGGTTCGGTGTGCGCCACTCCCTGTTCTGCTGTTGCCTGATCGAGTTGATTGAGAGACCAGTCTAATTAGTAATCACTCTCAGCCGGTCTCCTTTCAACCCTATTTAATGGTGGGGTGAAAAGTGAGTCCCTCAAGATTGGAAGTATAGGTGTACGCTCTGTGTTTATATTCAGCGGTCAGTGTCCGTGCCACTGTGGAGTGCATGTAAGCCAGTGTTTTTCAAAGTATGGGTCCCGACCCACCGGTGGGTCGCAGGAGATAAAAATTGGGTCGGCAAATATGTTTTCATAATTATTTTGTCATGGTTAAAATGCCATGATTAAAATGTTATAGTTGACAGTACACCTCCACAGCCACATGGGGCAGTGTACTGAACTGAGCAGTTGTGTAGGTCAAGTGGGTCCTACAGTATGATTAACACATTGTGAAGAACACGGACGAATCGCGGAATCCAGACAGTAACGTGCAATTCAACAAAAAAAAAAATCCTAATTCTAAAATTCCAATATATTCACATTAAGTTATAATTACCACCGCTTATCGCCTATTCAGAAAGTAATGTGAATTTGTAAGCGCAGTGTCCTCCGAATGCGATGTGTGTGTGTGTGTCTCCCAGCACGTGCCTCTGTATTGCAAAGTGCTTGTAACATCACTACTTCCTTCCCTTCTACACTACATTCCCTAAAAAGAGACAACACTGTTTCTTGGGAGTTTGTGCATAACATTAGGCTACTTCAGTGAAAAATGTAATAGCGAACTTCCACAGATGAAAACCACATCATCTTGGTTATTTTGGGGATTTTAAAATTAATGTTTGTACCTGTTATTATTCTGGTGACAATTTGAACGTATGTATTATGTTAATACCCCTACATACAAATACAAATGATAGGAAAATGGTATATTTGCAAACACCTATTTTCATGACATTTGGGTCACGATGGTTTGTAATTTTGAAAATGTGGGTCGCTGATGTAAGCTATGTAATATCCGTTGTGCACTCCCTTGAGGCGCACCCTGTAATTGCCTTATAACCACAATTCATTTCATGTACCATCACTGCCTGGATCGCCCTCTCTCTACTACATACCGCTCGTGACAGCGTGTCCTCATAACAATCAATCTTCTAATGGCTAGTGTAATTGTTTTGCTTCACACTAGGTCAGACAAAGTGCAGCAGTTGTAGTACTATGTAGGGCTGCAACAACGAATCAATGAAATCGATTAAAATCGATTATTAAAATTGTTGGCAACAAATTTCATTATCGATTCGTTGGGTCTACGTTGCTGCTCGCTGTGTGGTGGAGCTACGTCACTTAAAAAAAGAAAAAAAAACAGTTTAAACTGTCTGACAGAAATCTTCACTTTAAATTAAATAAAAACGTTTTACGTGCAAACTCTGTAAAACATAAATGGCATGGCACCGGAGCACCACCGTAATGAGGGAGCACTTAAAAGAAAAAAGGTTGGAGCGATAAGCGAAGGAGACTCAACGGCATGGTAAGTTACTACATAATAATAGCATGCGTTGCGTTTTGAAATGAGGAATAGTTCCTCCCACAGCAGGTAGTTCTTATCAAATAGCCGGTGTTTGGTCGCAATCCAGCTTAAAAGGTCTTTATTGAATCAATTCTACTTCAAAATTCTATGACAAGTGTATTTAACAAGCTGGCTAATTAGTGTTTGTGGTAGAGCCGACGCAGTAGAGCTAACGTTAATCTAGCAAGCTCATTAACACTACCTGGCAGTGCTCAAGTAAACAAACAAAGAGTTTTAGTGCAAAACTAATTTAAAACGCAAACCAGATCTTACTATTACAGTATTACAACATATGCTACCTTGTACCACTTCAGGGATGCTAATTTGTTAAACGTTTCCCTATGTGATTTACTTTTATCGTTTTTCAACTACCGTTGTGCACAGTAGAAACTCCAAAGTCCGTTTCAAAATAAAAGTCATTCTATAAAAACAGTAAATATGTCAAAATAAACTTAAACAGGTAAAATACATAAAGCAACGAAGTTACTATTCAACAGGCCTTATTATAAGGTTATTTACAACCATGTTCTATAACAGTTTTTTCGTTCAAGGTCTTTTATTAAGGCAAAACAATATTTCAAAACATTTTACGAAAAAAAAGAATCCCCCTCCCAAGCCCTATAAAAGCTGTTTTGTAGACAATTATTTTAACATCTCAGGTCCGTCTAAGCAAGGTGAAAAATACCATATTTTGCACCTTACTAAAGAAATGAGAATATCTTTTGCACATGTTTTATAGCATACATTTAGGTCTGTTATGTGTTAAAATGATCAATTTGGAATAACATTTATTTAAAATAGAGTTATGGAAATATTTGTTAGTCTGTTTATCCGATTCATCGATTAATCGAAGAAATAATCCACAGATTAATCGATTATCCAAATAATCGTTAGTTGCAGCCCTAGTACTATGTTCTAGATAATTAACGTGGCCAATGTTTTACTAATACCTACAGTTGTGCTCAAACATTTGCATACCCCTGGAGTATTGTAATATATGTAAAATTTTTAAAGGAAACATGATTGAGCAAGCAAAACAATGTTTTTTTTAGTGCTGTCAGTTAAACGCTTTATTAACGGCGTTAAACCAAACCTATTTTAACGGCGTCATTTTTTTAAATTGCGCAATTAACGCAAATCCAGTTCACAACAACTGGCCTAGCAAACTTTGTATATTTTTTCACATGCCGTTGCAACAACTAGTAACGTTAGAAAAACTACAACACCACACCAGATCTAGCTAGAGCGGAAACAAAACAACAGGCACCGCAAACACACTTGTTTGTGCTTGCGTTGCGAGCCGGCCAAAGAGTAGTAGGATACGTTACGTTTTGAGTGGATGCTTCACAGTTCGGGATGGTATTCTTTTCACTAAACTGTAGGCCTTCTTGACCCCTCTTCAAACATAATGCTTATGGTTGTGACCATACAGCTGTATTTTGGTCTCGTCACTCCAAATTACAGTGCTGTCGGTGTTGTCGGTCATATTGTAACCAGGCTTTTTTCTGGCACTGTCACAGTAAAGGCTTTTTTCTGGCAACTCGACCATGCAGCTCATTTTACTTCAAGTATATTCTGCTCCTTTAAACAACCACACCATATTTTTACAGAGCAGCCTGTATGTCTCCCCAGGTTACCTGTGGATTTTCTTTGTATCCCGAACAATTGTTCTGGCAGTTTTGGCTGACATCTTTCTTGGTCTACATGACTTTGTCTTGGTACGGTATCAATAGATCCCCAAATCTTCCACTTCTTAATAAGTGATTAAACAGTACTGACTGGCATTTGCAGGGGTTTGGATGTCTTTTTATATTTATTTCCAAGTTTAAGTAGTTCCAGTACCTTTTACACCTTTGACAATTATTTTCTGCTCCCCATTGCTCAGTATCTAGCCTGCTCACTGCATCCATGTTAGAGCTACCAAAGTCATTGACTATTTATACACAGACATTAATAGCAATTTGAAATGCCACAGGTGCGGGAAATTAACCATTAAATGCCATTTTAACCTGTGTGTGTCACCTTGTGTGTCTGTAACAAGGCCAAACATTCAAGGGTATGTAAACATTTGATCAGGGACATTTGGGTGATTTCTGTTATCTGTATGGTTTATAAAGTTGCCAAAAAACCTTGTGATAATTAATGGCTTCATATGATCACTATCCTTACATAACAGTCAGATTTTTTGCATGAACAGTCATATTGTCAAAATCAATGCCAGAATGTCTGCTAGGGTATGCACAGTTATGTATACAACTGTATTTCAAATAGGATATAAATAAGAATAATATGGCTTGCAGCTGTTTGCACTCAGAATATGACTGAAATTACCAACTTAGCTAATATCAGGGTGACTGAGGCACTCAATAATTATTTGTTTCACTGAAGCTACTGTAAGACATACACCCCTAGTAAAACAATCCTTTAGATTTGTCCACCAAAACAGGATCCAATAGGACTCACATTAGATGAAAATGGTTTTAAGGAGCTATCTTATAGGAATATTTTGGGCTTCAGGGTAACACCCTGTCACCACCAGTTTGTGGTTTGTCCCTCCTCAGACCACTGATGGAACTGTAGGTACTTACCACTGCTGATTCACAAGCCTTGCTGTTTCAGAGATGCTCTGACACAGTCGTCTGGCCATAACAATTAGGCCCTTGTCAATGTCACTCAGGTCTATACTTTCATGGCAATTTGTCCTGCATTCAAAACTTTGACTATATGAACTGATTGTTCGCTTACCATCCAATATACGCAGACCTTGACATATACACTGTAAAAAGTAATCTTGCTTTTTGCGTTTCAACATATTTTAGTTATCTCAACTGGAAAATAGTTAAATCAACAAACATTTTTGACTTCATGTTTTCATGAAGTCAACTAATCAGAAAATGATAAGAAGTTGACTCCATGAGTAAAATTGTCAAGTGAAATATTAATTTCATGTTGAGTCAACGATAAAGCACAATACAAATTCAAATTGACTTAGCATTATGAGTTGAATCCACGCAACAGAGTTACTAATTTTGTGAGTTGAGTCAACAAATTACTTTTTACAGTGTACACTTATTAGGAGATAATTAACCTTATTCGCTTTACCAGTGAGTGGTCATAATATTTTGGCTCCTCAGTGTATATAAAAATATGATATGCACTGCATGTTGAAAATGTGTGTGAACTATTTAACATAAAAGTACAATTGTCTGAAACAAGACTAAAATATTTCGAGTTTTCGTCAACAAAAAATAACTAACATTTGCACTGTGCAAAATTACTAAAATAAATATTTTGGTCAGAAGACTAAAACTAATACTCAGTGTTCAGAAACTTGTTGGTCAGTCCCAAATGTTTTTTGTAATGTGGATAACTTTATTCCCAGATGAACATAGTGGCCAAATTTATAACTACCAAAGTTTGGTACCTGTTAAATCAACAAATAGGTTTAGCCTACAAAATTTGCATTCTGTTCAGTCCGCCTATGATATCCAAGATTAAATCGTCTCGGATGTACTTCAGATGAGAATGGAGATGGGACTCTAGCTACGCCAGCGTAAACGGACGAGGTTCTGTGAAGGCAGGTGCAAGGCCAGCATCTGCTCAATGAACCTCTGGGTCAGTTGAATCAGACAGGACTGCTGCTAAGGGTAGTTTTTCCATTGAAATGTGTGGCATTAGGAAGAAAATGTATGTGAAAAGTAAAAAAGTTGACTAAAGCACAGGAGCCTTTTCCACATGCGACCACTCCGCTCACATGCTCAATCCGGAACTGAGAACCTTGTATTTATTTAAGAGTGAACTACAATCATTGTTTGGCTTCTCCTGTCCTACTCACCTGTTGAGGTGCTCTTGTAACATGTCCAGACGTTGCTCCACCTCTCCGTAGGTGATATCCGTCTCACTGTCCTCCTCCACCACCCCACCTTGTGGCTCCTGAGCTTGGGCCAAGTCCTCCAGCACCTCCCTGGGCCTCACACACGCCCATTCCTCCGTGCGCAAGTCTTCACACACATATACAGAACATATCATTATCAACATATCACCCAACAACATTACACAAATAAATATTTGTACAGAACATTGAGTCCTTTATCAGCTTACAGTTTTTATTCCTTTTGGATTTACTACTTTTGGAAGATACAAGAGAGAGTGTTTTAAAGGAAGAGCAGTTGATTGGATTTGAACCCTGGAGAAGTATGAGCAAGAGGGAGGGGCTTAGACCCTGGACCACCTGAAGACTAATTAGAAAGATATTCCTCATTCATCAAAATCGACTTAATCACTACAGTAGGTACATTGGGTACCACAATATTGATCAACTATAAAATGTAAGATATTAAGTAGCAGTCAAAACAACAGTCACTCACTGTAGAACCAGATTGTTGGAAGTTGTAATATTAGTATTATGTCCAGAATTATTTGTTTCTGAGACAATAACGTTGGTCAAGCCTTGTTCCTAGATGCCTCACCGGGTGTTTTATAGCCATGCAGCTAGTATAATGCCAGCAAAGTTCTCCAGTAATGTAGATCCACATTATGTGATATTTTGTTGTTGCCCAGTAAACGCACTCCAATAATTCAACCTGTAATAACATAACCATTTTAGTGCTAGGCAAAAACAAAATTCTAACTTTTGTCCTCGGGACTGAAGTTGCACATTTTCATTCACGCAAAGCATCCATTCTATCACACTTCAATTTACCAAGGGCTATTTTTGATCAAATGTACACTAACGTAGTGTTAAACTAAAGAGCAACAGTGACAGACATAAAGAGATTCCAGTGCCCCCCTGCTGGGCTGATTACAGGAATCAATATCCAGCCAGCAACACTGCATGCCTCCTACTCAACCCAGGAACCCTTATCATCTGCTTAAGAGCTGAATTATAGCATATTACTCTAAAATCAAAGCAATAGCACAATGGCAGAAACATGTCATTTTAAATTAGCCAATTGTTCCAGTGCATATAAAGGCAGAGTTCGTTTTTATCATTCTTACCACACGATAGGCATTAATACAAAAGAGTAGTTTAGGAATTTACAATAACAATTGTACTTGTGAAAGTGGTGTGAATGAGTAGTGAGACACTAATCCTCCTCTGCCCTGTTAAACATCTGTCTTGTTGTGCGATCAGTTCAAAGAGACTTTCCTGACCATTGGTCCTAAGCAAGACAACAGTTTAATTCCATGGATACGTCTGTTTGACCTGTTGTGTTATCCAGTGTTTAAGGCTTTCAGACTGCATTAGAATAGTGACCCAGTCACCCAGACCAATTTTTTCATGGTTCCACCAGCTAACCTGTGACATTGGCGGATTCACATTCCCCACCAATGCAATTAACCGTCCCGCCTCTCCCTGATATTGTATCCCAATTCCCAGCTCTAATGGACTTGTATTGTTTCATGCACACATGGTTCCCATTCCATCATTAGTACATGTATTTACAATCAGCCATAACATTTTGACCACTGACAGGTGAAGTGACTAACACTGATAACATTGTTATCGTGGCACCTGTCATTGGGTGGAATATATTAGGCAGTAAGTGAACATTTTGTCCTCAAAGTTGATCTGTTAGAATCATAAAAAATGGGCATGCATAAGGATTTGAGCGACTTTGACCAGGGCCAAATTGTGATGGCTAGACGACTGGGTCAGAGCATCTCCAAAACTGCAGCTCTTGTGGGGTGTTCTCAGTCTGCAGCATTCAGTACCTATCAAAAGTGGTCCAAGGAAGGCAAAGCAGTGAACCTGTGACAGGGTCATGGGTGGCCAAGTCTCACTGATGCAGGTGGGGAGAAAAGGCTGGCCCGTGTGGTTTGATCCAACAGACCAGCTACTCTAGCTCAAATTGCTGAAAAAGTTAATGCTGGTTGTGACAGAAAGGTGTCAGAACACACAGTAATGTACATTGCAGTTTGTTGCATATCAGTTTCCATGCTGACCTCTGTCCACTGCCGAATGCGCCTACATTGTTGATGTGAGCATCAGAACTGGACCACGGAGCAGTGGCCTGGTATGATGAATCACGTTTACTTTTACAGCACATGGATGGCCGAGGGCTATCGGGGACAGGGGAGCAGGCAAAAAATAAAGTATGATAAAGTCAACATGGGGAGTTATGACATCTGTCACAAACATCAATCGCAGCAGGGTACATTACTGAATGTCTTTATGAAACACCTTAAACTGTATAAATCTGAGATGGGCACTCAATGTAGTTGAGCTAACTCTGTCTATCGACTAACCCCACCCCATCCTCTGTGAGTACAACACCCATTTTCTTCTCTCAGGCAGATTAAGATTTGTTTGTTTGTAAAAACCCATAATTCCTGAATAGAAAAAGAAAGATGGAGGCAAAGAGTGTTTAGAGGCCAGATTGGAGAAGGTAGAGAATATACCACTGTCGTACAGGTCATGGAAGGTTTTAATACCTTTCCTTGCCCAGAGAGAAGTCAATAGGAGAGGGGGGGATATGTGTTCTTTGACAATAAGGCCCATAATGGATGCATTTTAAATGGCACCGGAACTGGTACCAGATCTTTAGTGTGAATTGTACTACAGGACTACCAGTGCAGCAAGAAGGGGAAATTGGGAATTGGCAAGCCCTCCCCTGAATTTGCATCTCTGGAGTAAAGACCTACTGAGTCTAGGTACCTTTCCTCCCCAATGACTGAGGACATTTATTGAATTGAAAAATGACTTGGGCAAGAACAAGAACTGGATAGACTTAACAGCATACTGTAGCAACAGCAACTGGATAGACTTAACAGCATTAGTATTCTCACTGAGTGAGAAAGGGGGGCAAGGTTGGCAGAAAAGAGGGCAGAAAATGAGCGAGTCATATTCACTCCAAAGTACTGGAAGCCAGACCGGTTAAGCTGAAAGTCTATCTGCTGCAGCTGCAATGCTGCTGGACAGTGGTATATTCTCTACCTTCTCACAAGAATTTCACTGCATAGAATGATGTGATGTCATTCGATGCATATGACAAATAAACAACTTTGACTTTGACTTTGACTTTTGACTTTGGATTGATTTGGAAGCACTCACACATTTGGAGATTAAGCTTTTAACCAGAAGGTTCTCCTGAATGGAGAGAACGGAGGGTAAAGAGGTTGCAGAGATATGTACATAGAGCAGCAGGTCATCAGCAACCAATTATATCACATATGTTCAATGCCCTTCCACGATACACCGTGGAAAGACACAGAGGCCAGCAACACTACCGAAAGGCGAAGAGGACAACCCAGCCTGGTCCCATGTATCAGGGCAAAGTAGTCAGAGCAAGTGACATTGGTACAGAAACTAGCCCTTGGGGATGCATACAGAAGCCGGATCCACAAGCTACATTTGTCCATAAATCCACATTTTCAAAGCAAAGCAAATAGGTACTCCCATTCAACTCTATCAAAGGCCTTCTATGCATCCAGGGAGACCTCCTGGGATTTGGGAGGTTGGGGGGCGCTCACATAGTTCCTCCAACCACATGTCGCCGAGCTGAACAATTCTTTTCATAGTGCTCTTCCAATACGGAAGCCTTTAGTCAGCGCAGTATGATTTTGCTCACCAACTATACACGATTGAATTTACAGGTGCCCTAGCTGCACACTAGGAGTTGCAGGAAAGCGACGTGGCAAGGTAGATAATTCAACTTATGTATCCCAAATCCCAGACAGTGGTATGCCAATTTGAGCTGGGGGTCCAGGCAAAGTCAGCGAAACCAGTCAGGTTATAACCACTGGCTATCTTGAGGTAGACTATCCTGCAAGGCAGCGTCTTAGCCCAATTTGCCACGCGGACTGTTCAGGTGGGGCTTTCTGCGGCTAGAGCTGCACCTTTGGGGGTGGTTTCTCTCACGGTATCCCATTTAACACCATTGCACCATTCCCTAATTAGTACATGTACAGTATTTAACTCCCTCTGTTTGCCACAATCATTGTTGGCTATTGAATACCGGTACTGTCTCGTGCAGCTTCTTGTAAGTTCCTCAATTCTCTATGTCAGATTTATTTCTGCTAAGTCTCTAGTTCTTTCAGGTTCTCACATTAGTGTTGGTCTCATCAAACTAGTATACCTTTCTAGTCTTTGGTGGATACATCCATCTTTGCCTCTTGTGCTACTCTGCAGTTGTATTTTCAGTACCCAGGCATGTGACCACCTTGCACTACCTTTCTTTGTGTTTTATTTACAGTGCTGTTGTCTCTTTTTGCACCTGTATATTATTATTTATCATTAAACTAACTTACCCATGGATGTACACACCTGCCTCCTGCCTACTACATTTATAAACCACGACAAATTTGCTTTAATAACAGCAACAACATGCATTTTGTACCAATGTACTGTTGAGCAGTAAACTATATTACCAGTTAATACCTACAAGTTAACCCTGCATCAACACAATAACAGTGGTTCATTTTTGGATATACTGTATCCTCTTGTAAAGGTGTGACATCCTGTTCCAGTGACCCAGGGTATTTTTTATAATTAATGACATTATTTAAACAATATTTAGTAGAACATAGCTTCAAAGGGCATGCCTGGCTTGTCAGTTCTGTGCTAGAAGGTTATTTTTAATATACAAGGGGCTAGATTTATCAAGCTGTTTGCGACTGTTTCCAGGCGCTAATTGGTCGCAAAGACGGACGTAACCGATGCGTGCTATTTACAAACCAGGCGCACTTGGGTAAAATCGCAGATTGCCTGCCACATTAGCGACCACAGACAAGTTGCGCTTTTAATATGCGTTCGTGGGAGGGTCATGGGGAAAGTGGGAGTTCCAT
>JACXGM010035325.1:0-11714 GCA_016801145.1 Umbra pygmaea | reverse complement strand
TAGTAAATATTATAGATTTGGCATGGAAAATTGCTTTTAAAGGTGCATTTGAATTCTGCTACATCAGATGTAGAGAGCATAAAGTGACCAGAGAGTGTTAGTGCTCAACAGACGATTTGCGATCAGTGTCTGTGTTCCATGTTGAGCAGCCGAATGGCCTGGGGGAAGAAACTGTTTTTAAGTCTGGTGGTCCGTGCCTCGATGCTCCGGTAACGTCTACCAGATGGCAGTAGGTGTAAAATAATCAGTGAAAATTCGGAAACACAAGATAGCCAGTCATTTTATATATAAGCCTACATTTTAATGCAAAGCCTAAAGACTGGTTTATTCCATCAACATTCCAGGCAACCATGATACTTAGCCTATTTTCCAATTTTTTTATCCTTTGAACTTAAGCAGCCTATAAGAAATGTTAAATCTTAATCTGGCTGCTTCTGCCAGGAAACGGAAACATATAATAGGCTACAGAGAGTAAATCTGCTTATGTCATTATATCATTACTATGAAAAAATAAACATTTTGAGAATAATGAATGACACAACCTTAAAGTATTTTTCATTGGATTTTATTTGTAGCTACCTTATATTAGAAACAATATTGAAAAAGTGTAGAGTTGAATATGCAGTAATTATGGAATGACATATAGACGACTATACTCATGGCCTATAATGTTGTTTGATAATTTATATTAAATTACAAAGTTTAGTGCATTTTAGTGCATCTGCTCGCCTCAACAACAACTGTTTGTGCTGCCTGGTTTGCTGCCTCTTTCGCGATGGTCTTGCAACCTAAATAATTATGAAAGTAGCCTACATCCATACACGAAAAATCTAACTACAACTGTAGTATACATTTTCCGCTAGAAATTGTAATGTTTTAAACTTTAGAGACAAAACGTTCTTTATATGCCAGTTTCTGCTGTCAAGGAAGATGAACTTTGGCCATTATTTCTGTTCGTTCCGGGGCGTTCCTTCTGCCGTATTCTGCAGCTACACCAGCGTTCTGTCTGGGGCATTCCTGTGGAGTCGCTAGTCATCTCAATGAATTGGTCCTCTTCTGTAGGGGATTATTGCGTATGAGCAGTAGACAGTGTTACTTTATAAAAACGAGTGCTTTTTACACTTTAATGTCACATTTTTCAATATTTGCATTGTTCTTATTTTTGTATAATATTGATTATTGTCTCATCCAGTTGTTTTTAGGAGACACTGCCTCTCTTGCCAGCCTACTAGCTTAATAGCTTTGATTATGATGGAAATGTTTTAGAAATTGTGATTGGCTTATTTTATCCTTCCATCGAGCCACAGAATGCCCATATGGCTCGCGAGCATTTTTTACAGTCTATGCTCGCGAAAAAAAACATTTGAGAATAATGAATGACACAAACTAAATTATTTTTCATTGGATTTTATGTGTACATTATATAATAATAATAATAATAATAATAAACCTTCATTTATATAGCACATTTCATACAAGGAATGCAGGTCAAAGTGCTTTACATCAATAAAAGTCTCTATAGAAAAAGTGTAGAGTTGGAGAATATGCAATAATTACAGAATGAAATATGGAAGACTATAATCATGGCCTATAAAGTTGTTTGATCATTTATATTTAATTACAAAGTTTAGTGCATTTTAGTGCATCTGCTCGCCTCAACAACTTTTTGCGCTGACCAGATGTAGACTTGAAGCATAATTACAGACATTTAATCTTTTATGTAGTTTTCATAATCATGTAACTTCATGGGCATCCAATAGTTCTTTCATAAATCCCTCTGCCCTTCCATTTATGTCAGGCGTTATGCGAACTGAGCACATATTTTTTAGTTAGTGTAATAGGCTATATCCGACATGGAGAATTACATGTGTAAATGCAGCGACATTTGGCCAATTGTGATTTTTAAACTTAAGGATTATGGTAGCAATGGAAACAACAAATAGCCTACTTATAATACAAATATTATTCAATTATTTATTTTGCTACAACATGAGTGTAGCCTATGTAAAATGTTGAATTATGAGAACTAACATTTCGTTGTTGAAAAATAATCGGCAACAATTCTAAAACACATGATAGCCAGTCACTTTAGTCTTTGCAATATAATGTAATAACTAAAGTTAAATGTATTTTACAACATGATACACATTATGTAGTTAATTCTCAGCCAGGGCTAAAGATCTTTTGTCTGTGGTTATTGGCCATTGAGCCATTGAAAGCATTCATTCAGTGAGAGGTGCTTAGCGCCTTGGTTGCTTAGCGCCTGGGTACCAGATAATTGGCTGGGTACCAACCTTAGGCGGTGTCGTATTTTGGCGATTTTAGTAGTAGGTAGGGGTAAATAAACATGGAAATCATTGATAAGCTTTCTGTTTGAGATTTTTGAAATTGGACAACAGAATAATGTAAAATAAACATATTTAGGAAAAGTCAAGGAAGGAGGAGGGTGTAGCTTTCAAAATCACAGATATATTTAATTACAAACTCAAACGCCCGATGACGTCGGCCTTTGGCGGTTCTAGTGTTAATTGCCATTTTAACCTGTTTGTGTGTCACCTTGTGTGTCTGTAACAAGGCCAAACATTGTAAACTTTTGATCAGGGCCATTTGGGTGATTTCTGTTTTCAGTATGGTTTAAAAAGGAGCCAAATAACTATGTGATAATAATGGCTTCATATGTATTATCACTATCCTTACATTACAGCCAGGGCCCGTATTCATAAAGAATCTTAATGCAAAGAGTAGCTCCTAGTGAGAAAATTCTAAGAAAATTCTTAAAAATGTGGGCGTTTACTCTTAAAATTAAAAAACAATCCTAGTAAAGAAAAAAGTAATTCAGAAAGCATCTTAACTCTTAAAAGAGGTCCTAAGGCCAAAATTGGTAGGAGTACAGACGATGACTTTTAAAAGGCTTAAGAGTTCCTTCAGTAGAGGAGAAAACGGCGGAATTCTCCTTTGGCTAAGCCCCGCCCCCCTTAGTTACTGTCGCTACGTCCGACAACTTTATCTGGGCTCTGCATTGGTATCAACGTGGCTTATGCTGTGACAGCTCTTCCTGCTGACATCTTATCAAACTTTTATAAAACAACAAATAAAGTGTCTGATAGAAGTAGTAAAAGGGGCTGCAATATGCGTTCAAAGGCTATATTCAAGACATAAAGGTGAAACGCAAGGAACAACAAGGCATCCAAATAGAGGCAAAAGCATACCGGTCACACAGTCAAAAAATGAACCACCGCATATCCTACTAATCGAGACGGAGGCTGGGACTAACAATATCAAGGAGCAACACTGTTCATGCAACGCTGGGTAGGTCTCTATTCACTTCTATAATCTTTATTACAAAGCAAACGGACTACGCGAGTATTTGTATTTATTAGCAGCGCGAGCTAGCGTATCAACAACCGGTATGCTAGGTAACGTTAATGTTAGCTGACACTTGTCAGGGTTTGACTTCGGTTTTGGGAAGGGAAAAAACGCACACCCCCCTTCAATATCTCTGGGAAACACGCATCTGTGTTAGACATGCCCCAGGCGCAACGTTTAACCATATTTTTTATAAAAGTACGACGGTAATAGCCTGCCGAGACCAAAATTATGACACGCCTGTGTTAAAGTCAATGGAGCGCTGTGAAAAAGTGTCGGACCTCTGTGGGAGCTCGTTCTTGGCTGTGCTGTGATTGGTCAATCAACATTCTAGGGTGTGGCTTAGCCAAAGGCGAATTACGAAGAGGGAGAAGAAATGTGTTGCAGACAATGGATGACAGTGAGTCAATAAGACGGTATAGATTAGATCCTGCAGGGATCATGTTTGTGACCGATCTTATTAGAGACACGCTAACATCTCCGACACAGCGCAGAAATGTCATAGTGCCAGAAATTAAAGTAATCACTACATTAAGATATTTGACAACTGGGAAAATGCAACAATTTAGCAGTGATGATTTGGGGCTGTCACAACCTTCTGTAAGCAGAGTGATTACACAAACAATTACAGCATTTTCAGAACCTCTTATTGTGTCATACATAGCAACAGGGTCAGCCCCGCCTCCTCACTAAGATGACAGTTTTGTCTTTTCCTTGCTCAGAGTTGCTCTTAAGCTAAGATTCCTACGTAAAAGTTTTTAAGCTAAATTAGGAGTTTTCTAAGAGGATTCTTAGAATCTTTATGAATACGGGCTCAGATGTTTTGCATCAACAATCATATTGTCAAAATGAATGCCAAAATGTCAATTTCTGCCAGGTTATGCAAACGTGTGAGCACAACTGCTTCTAACAAGTGGTTATTTGAGTTACTTTTGACTTTCTATCGGCTTTAATCTCTCGGACTGCCGTCAACAAGGCATATTTGGCCATAGAATTGCAGCTGATTTGTCTTTTTGAGACAATTCTCTCTAAACTCCAGGGATGGTTGTGTGGGAAAATCGCAGTAGATTGGCACTTTCTGAAATTATCAAAACAGCCAGCCTTGCAGCATTAACCATGCCACATTCAAAGTCACTAAATTCACTTTTCTTCCACTCTGATGCTTGGGTTGAACTTCAGCAGATCATCTTGACCTGTATACATGCCTAAATTAATTGACTTGCTGCCACGTGAATGGCTAATTAGATATTTGCGTTAGCAAGCTCTTGACTCAATAGTGAGCAGTGAACTCCCTCTCCGATCGGCGCACAGAGACAAAAATAAATAAATAGCCTAAAAAAAATGTCAAACCTGACCTTAGGCCTACCTGTCTAGGCAACTGTACAATATTATCATTGTAATAAAAACACAATTTGGCACAATTTCAACATGCTGCTATTTAGCCTACTACTAATAAATGCCTATTGCACTATTTCTTTGCAAAAAGAAAAAAGCTAGAATAAAATAAGTCAATCACATAGGCTAATTAACTCTACGCACTCGCACTGCCATGCCATGGTGACGACTAGGCAGGACGAGCCTGTTCTGACTGTCGTTAATTTTGAACGCATGGAAGAGAGCGCATCTTTTTCAGGTAGACAGTGCAATTCATTTTATACCAGCAGGCCTAACAATCATACAATAAATAAACGATGGAGCTTTCGATATTAAAGAAACGGCGGCTCTATTCATTCTGAAATACGCTGAAAGTCCACCGCACAACAATGCAACATGTACACATTGATTATTGTCCATAACAACCTCAAAACTTGCATGCTTTACTTGCACATCTAATGAATGAGCAAAGTGTTTCTACTATTTTTCTTACCTTCTTTTTGGCTGTGGGTGTTATTGAACTTGTAAAAGTTTGGCTCTTGCGTTCTTAGTATAAAACAAGACACGACAACATGGGAGATTAATCATTGGTCAACTTGCACTGTATACTTTCTTATTGCACACTGGAGAGGAAAAAATGCTGGTAGGCTACCATAGGCTACTTGATTTTAACCTTTTGTTACCTTTAGTGAACTTGACTACTTCAAGTGTGGTCGATATTTTCGGATGTTGGTAACAATATTTAACAATGTATATATTTTCTTTCATTTGATTGGTTCAACCGCCACCCACCCGCATTTAATTAAAATATTATTTTTTGTCATGTCATCCGCCCGATCTGCGGTTGATATAACCACCAACCGCCCATCTCTAGTGCACACTGTGCCCCCTTAAAAAATTGGTTTAACTCGAACAAAAGCACCGCCTACTGACCAATTCACAATTGAAAAATGGGTCACCATTCTGGGAGTCGCCATTGGCTTTCTCAGATGAGATCAGCAGAGGGAGTGACGTGTCAGCTTATTGAGCCGTATGTGCCAGTGCAGTGCGATGTGTTGCATTTGTTTGTAACAGGTATTTTAATGTATGGTCTGTTTGATACGGACCAACATCAATGTATCCCTTTTCACTGTAGGGACAGTACATACATTTACTATCACTCCTACAGAACTTGTTGAACATCCAAATCTTTTTTTACATTGATTAATTTACACACCCTGTACATTTAGTATTTTCTCCCATTACCGTTTCACATTGTCAGGGTTGCAAATGAAAGAATACAATAAATTAAATTGTACTTCAATGTGTTGCTTGATCAGCATCAAGCAACACATTGGTTTAATGGAATACAAAATTGTTATTATAGTCAGTGATATGATATCGATATTGATGAGCCTAAAGGCATTTATTAATACATGGGTGGCAATGTATTCCCAGCTTTCCTTCCTGCTTTATGTCTGGAATATATTTTTTATTCTCTTCATATTTCTCTAAAATTATCATTTACTACAGTTGAGCGAAATATGCAGCTCTCGTAGACTTGTCCATGTCTGCGATTGGTCCGGTGGTGCACACCCCGCCCCTTTTATGTGAACGCGTTTGTCACTAGATTGGGAAATTCTGGGTTGATTTAACGAATTGATAACCACCATCGTAACATCTCTTATCTAGATCGCAGTTGTTATGTTCAGTGAAGCCAGGTAATGAAAAGAAATCCAGGGCATGTTGAACTTGCTTCGTAGTATAGGCCCCTGATGTCCCAGGTCTAAATAAATCCCAGACTAGGTTACAATAAAAAAGTGGAGTGGATCTGGCTTCTAGGTCCAGAGTTGAGTATGGGGGATCTAGAGGTTAGTTAGGGCATTGGACTAGTGTCCATACAGTCCCAGAACCACCCAGGTCATCCTGTAAGTAAGAATTGGTTCTTCATCAACTTGCCTGGATAAATACAGTCAAATAAAAACAAATGTTGCTTCATGTGTCATTCTCTCTATTCCTGCAGACCTTGAATGCACTTCCTTTCTCACACATCATTGGCTGCTGTGTCAAGAACCACTTGGTGGGTCCAGAGCCCTGCCTAGATTACGTTTATATACACATGGCATAATGATGTCTGCTCTGTAAAAATAAACACGTTGCAAGAACTGTATGCATAAAACTGACAAAATGTAATCATCATTTGGATGGGGTATATGAAGTCATTAGCTCAACTTACCCTAAGGCAACCATTTTGAATACATTAGCGCAAACAACTATAAAGATTTAACTTCATCCTAGCTTTAACTAATGACCCTAACACTCCACTGGTTTAGAGAAAAGCATCAGGAACCTATGACAAAAAACATTATTTCATTTTGTGAAAAGTTATTATAGGTTATATGTATATAAATATTATATATATATATATATATATATATATATATATATATACACATATATATACACCTCATTTTCCACTTGCTATTAGTGTTGAATTATCATCCAGAGAGTTTGATGAGCGTTACATTTTATAAATCTATCTTGCAGTTTAGTTGTGTATGGAAGCAATATAATGTACTGAATGTTGCATTTTGTCATCAGTGTGTCATTGGGTTGAAGGAGAAGGAGGGAGACCAATCCACGGTTTTCAATTTCAATGAAGTGATCTAGTGGTTTCTTGACTTGCATACAACAGACAGAATAATACACTGCTCAAAAAAATAAAGGGAACACTAAGATAACACATCCTAGATCCGAATGAGTGAACTAATTGTATGAAATACTTTCGGCTTTACATAGTTGAATGTGCTGACAGCAAAATCACACAAAAATTATCAATGGAAATCAAATTTTTCAACCCATGGAGGTCTGGATATGGAGTCACCCTCAAAATCAAAGTGGAAAACCACACTACAAGCTGATCCAACTTTTATGTAATGTCCTTAAAACAAGTCAAAATGAGGCTCAGTAGTGTGTGTGGCCTCCATCTGCCCGTATGACCTCCCTACAACGCCTGGGCATGCTCCTGATGAGGTGGCGGATGGTCTCCTGAGGGATGTCCTCCCAGACCTGGACTAAAGCACCCGGGGCCTCATTTATAAACGTGGCGTACGCACAAAAGAAGACGTATGCAGCTCTCTATGCAATAATTGGGATTTATAAAAAGAAAAATTTACGGGAAAATGTGCGGTCCTTCACAGCAACTCTGACCCAGGCGTACGCACAAAAACGGGTGAAATGAGAAATGGCGACACCGTCAGCAGATGGAGGAAACACGTTGGCTAATGTAGATCCGACTGAAATTGCAGTGCGTTGTGTAACCGAAATACTGGTACATAATACATTAATAATATGAAGATGTCACAAAGCCATGCTTATAATTAACAGCCTGCAGAGAAATACAAACAATCTAAAACAAGATTGTAATGTGAATGCAAATGAAGCACATATTGCACATATTTGCAAAACAAACACTCAAATATATTATGTAGGCTAATTATATTGGCATGTTATGTAATTCATCCTCATAAATAATACGGTAAACAGAACAAAATCATGTTTAAAACTAATATGTCTTGTCAATGTCACGCGGTGCAGATAAATAAATAGATAATAGATAGATAGTCTTTATTGTCCATCGGGGAATATTGTTTATATAGTATACATGTGGTAATCAGATACAGAAACATAGTGTTCATTTATATGCATTCAGTTCGTTTTATTTTTAAATGTGTTCCACCGTGACGCATGTCTTAACCATTTTGAAAGGTGCAAGAAAATCCATTTGTGCAGAACTATTTTCCATTTACAATTAGATTAAAACCGACATCTGTAGATTATTAGATACAATCAATTGGATGGTTTAAAAAAGCCATGCCATCACGATGCATAATGATGTACAATAGCTGATATTGCAATGTTAGAAAATAATACTAATAATAATAGCCTAATGCATAGCTATTATTTATTGGCGCCTTAATAACACTAATAACAGGATTTCTGGCGACTGGCACTTTCCAGATGGAATTGACTGACAGGTCAGGGATATCACAGCAAACCCATTGCCGGGTTATGCCAGGCGTGTTAGTCGGTATAATAGGCTTGTCGCATAATTACATGAAGTTTCCTTACACGGCGGGTGAACAGGCAAACAAAAAAGCACATTTTGCAGCTATGTCCGGTTTCCCAAATGTAATCGGTGCTATTTCCATAATGGCAACGAATGCTTTTTATTAATCGAAAGTATTCCGCCAATGTCAAATTAATTTGTGATGCAGACATGTTGCTGTAATGAAACCAATTTTCCCCCACTCGTTGCAGACACACTTTCGCGATGAAGCGCTAGATGCTTTGACATCTGACCACTTTTTATTTGGGCCACGGTCCGACTTTCTTACAGCGTCTACAACATTTTGCCGCGTTGGAGTCACACTTTGCCCTTCAAACAACATTTTCCTCCTCTCTTCCACCTCGCCAACAATATTTTCTACTTCACATTGAGTGAAGTTTATTTTCTTGGTTTTCCTGTCTCTGTTCGCCATGATTTCTCAATCAATTAATATAAATTTTGGGGCATTTCACTGACTATTTATGGGCAATTATAGGCACGAAATGCAGCCGCAAAAGCTGTGCCACGTTTAGAGTTGATTGTGATTTATAAAGGGAAAACGGCGTAGGACGTGCGTGCGCACAATTTTATAAATCTGAATATTTCTTTGCGTACGCACATCCTATATTTCGTCTGTACGCCACTTCTGACGCAAATCCACTGCAAAATTTTATAAATGAGGCCCCTAGACACTACGCTGACAGACACAGCAAACCTTCTTGCCACAGCTCGCATTGATGTGCCATCCTGGATGAGCTGCACTACCTGAGCCACTTGTGTGGGTTCAAAATGGTTAAGACATCCGTCACGATGGAACAATTGATGGATGGAAATTAAATGGACTAACGGCATATAGCCTACATGAACAGCATGATTCCGTAGTTGATGACATGTATGAACACAACTTTCCCCAGTTGGTCAATGAAGACATCTATCTAATCTAATGTATGTCAGCTCCGCCAGACGGACGCATCGACAAGGATATATGTTTTAAACATTATTTTGTTTACCGTATTATTTATGAGGATGAATTACATAACATGGCAATATAATTACAGAACATGTTTGAGTGTTCTTTTTGCAAATATGTCTTTGTTTGCATTTAAGTTGGCTACAATCTTGTTTTATTTAATTCGTATTTCACCACAGGCTGTTAATTGTAAGAATGGCTTTGTGAAATGTTCATATTATTAATGAGAGGCAGTATTTCGATTTCGTTTAGCTACACAACGGTTTGCAGTTTCAGACAGCTTCACGTGTTTCACACATCTGCCGGCGGTGTCGCCATTTCTCATTTCACCCGTTTTTGTGCGTACGCATGGGTCAGAGTTTCCGTGAAGGACCGCACATTTTCCCATCAAGTTTGCTTTTTATAAATCCCAATTATTGCGTAGAGAGCGGCGTACGCCTTCTTTTGTGCGTACGCCACGTTTATAAATGAGGCCCCAGGTGACTGTGGGGGCCATTTTAGTACAGTGAACTCATTGTCATGTTCAAGAAACCAATTTGAACAAAGCTTGAACCATGCATGACATGGTGCATTATCCTGCTGGAAGTAGCCATCAGAGGATGTGATTGGTTGAGTAGATAATTGCATGAAGGAGTAATTGAACAGGTGTTCCTAATAATCCTTCAGGTGAGTGTATAGTATTACCATACTCTGCTTTTCACCTCGGCACAGGATGCGTGAGTAATCTACATGCGTACACTTAACTCAAACATACATCACATACTCTATACTATATTACAACACATTAAGTAGAAAGGTCACAACGTAGTAAAGTCCATGAAGCATAACAAGTCCGAAAACACATGTAGTAGGAAATCAACCGATCAGCAAACCCACGAAACAGTAGTCACAAGTAACAGGAGATCAATGCCCAGCAACAAACCCCTGAATCACCAGAGCTTAAAGAGCAACTTGTAGGTTGGACACCTCAATATAGAATAGTGTACAGTAATGAAAAACAACTAGATTGGAAAAATAGATAAATGCCAAAATCTATATTTAGAGATAAAATTGTAATTAACAATAACATCTGCATCTATAAATCACAGATCGGAAGTGACGTAACTAAGTACGTAAAATTTATTTTTATAGCACATTTAAACACAGTTTGCACTGACCAAAGTGCTGTACATGGCCTATTCGCTACAAAATAATAAAATAAAATAATTACACTTAAAGATCAGGGCCCGTATTTATCAAGCTTCTTAGAATTACTCTTAAGAACACTGCTAAGACTTGACTTAAGAGTAAGAAAATTCTTGGCTCAAAGCTGCGCTTAAAAGTTAGTTATCAAACATCTCAGTTCTACTTTTGGTGAAGTGTAGGACTAAATCTTAAGTGTCAGTCTTAGAGCTGATTCACAACACTTTGCTGTGACGCAAACTGGATTTTGGATGACGACATAGGCAAGAACCAATCACTGAATAGATGCACTTGTTTAAGAATATTCTCAGATAAATTCACATGCAATGGTGACATTCATAAGAGGAGTTGACATTCAACAAACATTTGACAATAAAGAATTTTCAAGAGAATTCATTATGATATACACATTGTAAATTAAAGATCAAAAAAAGGTTTCCAACACGTTTTCCACTATTTCTCAATTAAATATTTCACACGAGTGTGCTGTTAACTGACCTGCCTATATATAGCATAGAGTTAATGATGTAATCATAGTATGGAAGAATTAATTGGACTTTAATATTTGTAACCCACAGAAGACAATCTACAAATGTGTACAATGATGCTCAAATATTTCACTATCTGCAAATGTGTATTTTTACATTTGTGATGTGTAAAATCATATCCACAAAAATACAGGGTGATGTGTACAACACAAAACTGTTTTTACACATTTGCAGATTACTTCCTGTG
>JACXGM010035324.1:0-11715 GCA_016801145.1 Umbra pygmaea | reverse complement strand
GCGTGATATATCAACAAAGATGTGAAAACCGCAGCAGGTTTTTAAAACTTGTGTTTAGGGGAAATTGTACCCCCCCCCCCAATAAAAACTCTTCTGATCTACACGATTCATGTGGATGACATTTTCCCATTCAAAACGGCGATTTTCGCCGAAAAGCGACTAGTTTGCAGGTATGATTGGCTCCCAGATGAGTTTCCTAAGGTGACGTTATGGCAGATGCAGATTAACCCCCTCCAGCATATGGCCTTGTTCTCAATGGTTGTGGCCACTTGCGACATGAGGTCTATACTACGAAGCAAGTTGAACATGCCCAGGATTTTATTTTCGTTAGCTGGCTTCAGTAAGCCTAACAACAACAATCCCGCATAAGTGGTGTCACGACGGTGGTTATCAATTTGTTAAGTCAACTCAGGTTTTCCCAATCTAGTGACAAGCAAAGTTCACATGAAAGGGGCGGTGTGTGTGCACCAAATGACCAATCGCAGACATGGACAATCTACCAGAGACACATATTTCACTCAAGAGGAACAAATGATCATTTAAGAGAAAAACGAATAACATAAAAATATAAACCAGGCTAAAAGTGATGCTGTTATTGGTATGGGTGCAATCTATGGCACACTGACCACTCTGGGGAACCCTTTGAAAGGAGTGTGCTGCATTAACTATATACAAAAGTAAACATCATAGGGTCTACATTATTTATAGATGTATTAGCCAATGTAAATTATTGTCTACCTGTTAGTCGTAAGTGGACTGGGAATACATCAAATGTATCCAGTAGCTCTGTTAGAGTAAGCACCACCTTGCGAACTGCGCAGCAGACTGTGTTTTTGCTTAGGTCAGTAGTTTTCAAACCTCCTCTTGGCCCCCTCCAGACATGCCATGTTTTTGTTTTAACCATAAACTAGTACACCTGGCTCAATTAGTCAACTACACATTAAGCCTTTGATTAATTGAATCAAGTGTGCCATTTCAGGGTTAAAACAACAACGTGGCCTCTGGGGAGGGCCGAGGAGAGGTTTGACAAGCACTGGCTTACAGTAGGTTCTTTGCATCGCCCACAACATACATGAAACGTCTTGTGGCAAAAGAATGCAATGCTATGCATACAGTCTATAGAACCGTAAGCGCATGACTTCAGTGTGTTGCACTGGCAAAATACGGCTCTGACAAAATATTCATGTCCCTCAAATGAGATTTTATATATTTCATAAAGAAATTAAACAAAAAAAAGTCTTTGCTTTTCTTAGAGACCCATTCACTATCCGCGTAAAGCGCTCCGCGGGATCTAATAAGAATGGTGACGCCATTTTCTATCAAGAATTGATTGGTCAGTAGGCGGTGCTTTTATTCATTTTGATCTGTGATCTCGATTATAATCTGCTCCGTAGCAGGTTAGGTGTGCAGCTGCAGCATAAGTTACCATAGCGATGTAACCCAATAACAGGTGAACCACCGTTGTGACACAGGAAAGCCAGGGTTCACACCGTTAGCTCGCTAACCCAAATCCTGCATTGTAGGTTAGGTGTGCAGCATTAGTTAATAGGGCGATGTAACCTGGTAACAGGTGAACTACCATCGTGACACTGAAAACTCAGGGTTCAAACAGAATATAGGTCGCTAACCCCAAATCCTGCTTTGTATTATAGGCCTCTGTTCCAGAGCAGGTTAGGTGTGCAGCATAGTTTACCATGGCGATGTAACCCGGTAACAAAAGAACTACCATCATGACACAAAAAAACCAGGGTACAACTTGAAGTTAGCTCGCTAACCCCAAATCCTACATCGTAGTATAGGCTTCTGATCCGAAGCAGGTTAGGTGTGCAGCATTAGTTACTATGGCGATGTAACCTGGTAACAGGTGAACTACCATCGTGACACTGAAAACCCAGGGTTCAACCTGAATTTAGCTCGCTAACTAAACCCAAATCCTGCTTCGTAGTTATAGGCCAGTGGTTCTCAAACCTCTCCTCGGGGACCCCCATACAGGCCATGTTTTTGTTTTCACCCTGAAATGACACAATTGATTAAATTAGTCAACTACACATTATGCCTTTGACTAATTGAATCAGGTGTGTCATTTCAGGGTTAAAACAAAAACATGGCCTGTTTCCGGGTCCCCGAGGAGAGGTTTGAGAATCACTGGTATAGGCCTCTGATCCCTAGCAGGTTAGTTGTGCAGCATTATTTACCATGGCGATGTAACCCGGTAACAGGTGAACTACCATCATGACACTGAAAACCCAGGGTTCACCCTGAAGATAGCTCGCTAACCCCAAATACTGCTTTATATTATGCCTCTAGTTTCCACTCCCAGGTAAACACCAGAATACCATTAATCAACATACAACCCATCCCGCAGCATTATTTAATGCTGTAGGGTGAAGTCAGCTATATTGGGCCATCAGATAAAATGGGCCAAATAAAGTTGTAGCATCATATCTCTTAATATCTTTACAGCAAATCACAATAACTGATCTTGCATTGTTGCTTCAACACTTGTGGACTTGTAACAAGAGATTTGATTGGTCTGAGTTTTCTAGGCAGGCAAGGCAGAAAAATTACGTTAGATCTCATGCATAGCGTATTTGATGGTATTATAAGCCCTTTACCAAAAGTGGCCCATTTTTGCTGACTTCGCCCTATAGTTATTGATATTTAATTGACCTTGGTTAGAGAAATGTTTTAAAGGCAACACTGGGATGGTGTGACACTGAGGTTTGGTGCATGGCAGCTTAGGAGCATTTTGGAAGACATCTTCATAGTCTTCAATACATGACATTCGGCTAATAACTGACATCGGGAGCATGTATCCATACAGTCATGGTAGACGGGAGAATGCTACTGAGGTCAAGATAGGTGTGAGAATGATATTGTGACACCTACTGGTCTGTATTGTCTTGATTTCTAAGCAGCTAAAAATGCTGAAATAAAGGAGTCTGCAGATGATGAAAGGATATGGCAATTGGTCCAAGTATTGCCAGCTTTACTACATATTTACGTAAATGACTGCTTTTGACTATTCGTTCACACCAAGTATTGATTTGATTAGCCTACATCCGTGTTTTTATTCATTATAATAGGGGCTGATAGACTTATTCAACTGTAGTCCTTGTTGATCGATCTGAACAGACTGACATTTTATTCACGACCAGTCGTCTCAAGTGTGCCTTTTACGCATGAGTTTAATATAATTAAAAAGGGAAACACAACGCTGTTTTATAAAGAGCACACGTATTTATTGTTAAAAAGTACACACTTAGAAATGTGTTTGATACAAACAACGATTGAGTTGCTATTAAAGTCTACTAATTAAAGCTTTTACGCAAAGAAAATATGCACATAAGCGCACAGATGTAATTAATTTGAGATCCACGTCTGTGCAAACATTGGCGGACAGCTATCCTGCGTCTCCCGAATGTCAAACGCTGATCTCGGTCACAGCAGCCATTGGAAGGAATGTCTACGTTTTGTTTAAACTCCGCTGTCTTCATCGTTTCAATCTAGACCATCCCACCGTGTCGGGGACAGCTTTACCACTGTGCTTCTGTACTTCCCGGATACTGAGAATTACTCTGTTAAATCACCACTTGAGCCACCTATCACAGCTTTCCTCTTAAATCAGTGTAACTGCACAATACTGAAGCAGTGCCATCGAACTTCGAAACCCGCTCCGACTGGGATGGATTCACCGCGGTTTCTCACACGATTTGTTACCAAGTGTCAGGGCTAAGTAGTTTGCAGGCATTCTGTAGTTGGGAACACTGTGGGGAGATAATTTATTCTCCTCTATTTTTTGTATGCTTTTTAGAGCTGGGGTAAATAACTTCCCACCACAGCAAAAATAATGGGAATATATATGCATTTGTTGCTTTTGCAGTATTTGATCTCTAGTTTCGTGTGCAATGCACTCGCTTTCGTCGAGGAACCCACAGATAAGCAAGCGAAGTCGGATGGATATTGCGGCAGGATTTTACGGGCACAGACACAGGGAACCCGGAGAGATGGCTACAATGAGTTTCGGCTAAGAGTCGAGGGGGACCCAGAAAATTACCAACCTGCAAGCACCTACAGAGGTATGCAACAATAACATCACGTTTTATAATTAGTTACTGGCATAGATATTTGTAAAAAATAATGTTGCCACTGAAAAGGGAAACTATATAAAGTAACATGCAGTATAAGTTAAGGTGCCGTGGACTATCCTTGCAACTTTATGTAGATCACAAGAGTAGGTTTATCATCACAATTCATTATATTAACTTTAGTGCAAATTTAAAGTGCAAAAGAATACGTTTCTGCGTTGAACACATTATGACAGGAGTACCGTTTTGCACCTGGGGTAACACAAGTTTACTAGTACAGGTGGAGGTTTATTGGTCTGACAGGTCATCTCACTTGGACATTCTGTAAATATTTTTATATCTACCGTATGTGGTCGAGATGATTTGTTAAATGCCCGTTGAAAATTTCGAATTGTTCATTAGATTCGTTTTGACCTTATTTGTGTGTTATTTCATTCGAACTATACTGCCAAGGCGACCTAACTGGTTGATTTGTTTGAATTCGCTGTTTTGTGCGAGAGAACTCCATGCTTTATTTTGCATTATAATGATGTGCTTTAGACTGACATGACCTAATCATTAGTGTGCAATTATTACAGAACATTAGGTTATTACCGTCTTCATAACTTGCTCATCAACGTTTCTGTCTGCATAACTGGTCCCAGCGGTCTACATTAGTAATACCAATTATTTTCACTATAATAAATCCTCCTGACACTCAGGTGACTTGTCCTATTTCTCATTCTTTGTTTAACCCATTAATGCCATTGTATTAGACAAACATTTGCCACAGAAACAACTTTGCTTGAAATGTGGTATCAACATGCTGTATTACAAGTGTCTAGACAGCGCACACATTGAACATTAGCACTGACATACTATCAGAGTTACAGTCAGACCAATGTACTTGAGGGACCATGACCCTCTCTTTGCCTGTTAATTCTAGTGCCTTCATCATACCCTTAACACACCTTGCCCAATATTATTCACCTGTACAGCTGTCTTTGTACAATTTGCACACTATCATTTGCGCAGCCATGCTCAATGTGTTACCTGTTCTAGTGTTTTTTTTTTTTGCACTGCCACTTTGCATTCCGAATTCATCTACCTCTCTAAATTAGACCCTACTGTAATTGCAAATACTGTATAGAATACATTTTCTACCGTTTACTCTGAGTATCCTGCCTTCTGTATTTGTACTTTTGTATAACTTCATGTGCAACTTTGTTATTTTGCACCTTGTGCTTTATTTTGGCCAGGTCGCCGTTGCAATTGAGAAGATGTTCTAAATTGGCCCACCTGGTTAAATTAAGGTGAAATAAAACAAAAATTTTATTTGCAGATGTTATGTATAATAGTTCTGGTGGTAATAAAAGTCTGGGTTTTGAGAACATTTGGATAAAAAACAAGTGTTTTGTTAAAAAGTGGAAAGATGAGTCTGGAGAAATGTTTTTCTCCAATTCACAGCATAGCCATGAAAGTAAGAGTTTGTTTACAAATGCTGGAGTAAATTTGTCTAATATATACTTTTGATGAGGTATGGCAAACAAACCAGTTCTTGGATCATTTGTTCATCAAAGACTGATGTAGAAACAAAGTATTGCAGCATAGCATATTATTGTTATGGATATTATAAATATATATATAAGATAAATATATCTATATTATCGTTATTTATTTATTTATTTGAGACTGTTCATAATATGCACTTTCTTACACTTCTGTACAGACTGTGAATGAGACAGATTATAGCATACATGCTAATTTTCATCTGTAGTCACATACCTAACCCTGAGGAAACCCATGAGGAAAACCATGCAGACACCGGGAGAACATGCAGAACCGTCTTACTGTGAGGCCACAGTGCTCTACATTAGGTCACCATGACTGCATCTGAGCTCAAAGTGCCATTTGATTTACACAACACACCGACCACTTTTGAATGTCTGACACAAAAGTTACAAAAAACAGTCATTTGTTGGTTAAATAAATATTCACCCCTTGATTCAGTACTAGGTAAAACCACATTTGACTTGCAAAAACAGCTGTTAGTCTTTTGGGGTAAGTCTCTTAACAGCTCTGCACATCTGGATCCTGCATTTACACCATTCTTCCTGGCAAAATTGCTCTTGCTCGTTCAGGTTGGATGCAGACCTTTAGTGAACAGCAATTTAAGTCCCTCTCAGAGATTCTGAATCAGATTCAGGCCTGGGATTTGACTACGACACTCTAATACATTCAGGTTCTTGGTTTTAAACCACTCCAGTGTAGCTTTGGCTGTGTGTTTAGGGTCAGTATTCTGATGGAATGTGAACCTTCACCCCAGTCAAAGGTGTCTTGCAGACTGAAACAGATTTTCCTCTAGAATGTCTCTGTATTAGGCTCCATCCATTTCCCCTCAATCCTGACAAGTTTACCAGTCCCTGCTGATGAAAAGCATCCCCAAAACATGATGCTGCCACCACTAAGCTTGATTGTGCAGATGGTGTTCTCAGGGTGAAGAGCAAGTTCAATTTCTCTAGACCAGATAACCTTTTTCTACACAGTTTGCTGTGTCTCCCACATGCCTTTTGGCAAACTCTAAAAGGTATTTAATATGTTTTTTTTTCCTCCAGAAATGGCTTTCTCTTTGCTATACGTCCATGAAGCCCAGCTTTGTGGATTGTCCTGTTTAGAGTTGACCCATGGATGATTTTACCATCTCAGCTGCGGATATCTCCAGTTACTTTAGAGTTACCATTGGCCTCTTGGCTGCTTTTGTGACTAATGCCCTGCTTACACTGTCACTGAGTTTGTTGGACTGACTTCTCCAGAGTTGCGGTTGTGCCATATTCTTAAATGTTTTTAATAATAGATTTATTGGGGCTCCAGGGGTCATTCAAAGGTTAGGACAGAACTTTACTCCAGATTGTTTTGATAGCTCCTTGGCTGTTAGTTTACATATTCTCTCTAATAGTTTCTGGGGCCTTCCAGAAACAAGTGTATTTATTTTGAGATCACGTGACACTTTAATTGCACAAAGGTGTACTCTATTCATCTAATTTGTGAGTTCTGAGGGAAATTGGTTGAACCAGTGCAACCAGTACTAATTTAGTGGTTTCATAGCAAGAGGGGTAAATACTTGTGTAACCAACAGATTTAAGATTTGGACATGTCTTCACATTATTCATGAAACTTATACAAGACACTGTACTATGCTGCAATCAAATACTAAACAAAGAATGGATAGAAAACTCTCACATTGTGGACAACGCTTTGTCCAATTACAACAACTCCTTCATTAGCAGGTCAGTGTTTTTAGAAAAGGTTTCTGGAGGGATACCTAATTTCAAGGTACAAATTATGTGATTGGTTGACACAATGAAATAATGCCCTTAATCTAGAGTCATCAAACCGAAGTAAAAAAATGGGTATGACGACATTATAGTTTTGTTAAGCAGTACGTTTAGATTTAGTTTAGTGTTATAGATAGGCTTTATTAAGCATTACTGTTAGGTGTAGTTAAGCATTACATTTAGATTTAGTTTAATGTTATAGATAGGCTTTATTAAGCATTACTGTTAGGTGTAGTTAAGCATTACATTTAGATTTAGTTTAATGTTATAGATAGGCTTAATTAAGCATTACTGTTAGGTGTAGTTAAGCATTACGTTTAGATTTAGTTTAGTGTTATAGATAGGCTTTATTAAGCATTACTGTTAGGTGTAGTTAAGCATTAAGATTAGGTATGAATACATGTACAATGTTGATCTTTTATACTGTACAGTAAGAGGTAGAGCGAAGACAGGATGTGTTGTTTAGATAGAAAACTGAAAAATTATATGCTTTGAAAATCCCTCTGAAGTATACGTCTTTAATCCACTGCAACACACATTTGACCCTGCTGAAAACCCTAACTGGGAAACTCTGAAACAGCAGGCCACTAATGAGCTTCTAGCAGTGCGTCCCGTTAGCTCACATGCTAGGCTCCAGCAGCTGGGGTTCTCTCGCCCCAGCACCAGGGTGTGTCTGCTCTTCAGATGAAGCAACTTGACGTTATCTTTGACCAACATTAATTTGACTTCTCCTTTCCTGTTCACAGTGACCCTGTACGCCTCCAGTCCATCCTATTTCAGAGGCTTTACCCTCATTTCCCTGAAGGAAGGGAAGGAAGGAACCACAGATGATGACTATGCTGGAAAATTCCAGGTAATGACATGTTTATTTTGGCCAGGTTTTAGTTATTGTCTTCAGTGGACGAAATCTCTGTCGTCCAGTCGATCAGTATCCCTGAAACCTTAGTAACATCAGCTAAATGAAAGGGAAGAGTTATTTCCTTTGCTCAGCTGGCAATGATAATACACCACCTACTGTGCGAGCGAACGCTCCAGCAGCGAGAACAAACTACCTCACAATATGAAGGAAGACAAATCCCCCCCCAATACTTGCCCAGGCTCAAGCCCCACTCTGTGCTCTGCCTCTCCCCCACCCGTTTCAATTCTCAAGGTTAGCATCCCATTTGCTTCTGTCGTCTTTGAATATCCCTAATTTCATCCATACTAGATGTCATTATACATATGAGTTAAGGCCCTAACGTGATGTCGGAACACCCTTTTCCCACATTGCCATTATCACTGCACGGACTGGGATCCTTGTATTGTAAAATAGGATGGATTGTCATCACTTAATGCAACACATAACAGAGAAATTATTTAATGAGATCAGAATGCTACAGCAAATTAAACGTTCCATCCCATTGACCTCAATCTATCAAACGAACATCTATGTAGATAACGATTGCATAATGCCTTTCTACATTAAGTGAAAGAATGATGCATAGTTGAAGCAAATCTTTCACTGTAAGAACATTTACGAAAGATCAATGCACAATGTCTTCCCACAAACAGTCCGTGTTATTGGCAACTCTCCTGGAATGCACTTGGCTTCCACTTATAAACATGAACTTTTAGACTTTTGCATTTATGTTTAGAAATGTCATGATGAGACCCCCATTGGTGCCGTAGACCTTCGAGTATTAAACAACACTTCCTAAACCTACTCGCTCTTATTTATCTAGGCCACAGACATGTTATTACCAAGGGAAGAAAGCTACATTTGTTTGGAGAGAGAAGATGAACCCAAAGTAGATATTATCTTGTGTTTACAGAGATTAAAAGCATCACAGTTTCTGGGTTGCCATGGCTAGTCTGACAAGCCGGTCTCAGTTGGATATCTGCTTATAGGTCAAAAGGTAGATGTACATTACACAGACTGACTAGGGTATTATATATAGTATAGAGTAGCTAGCTGAAGATCTAGCTGGCTGGAAAACACATCTATATTGCATTTCTAACCTAAAGCCACAGTTGATTGCCTCAGAATGTACTCAAAATCTTCTTCTCCAGGAGAAAAACTGCAATGGTCAGAGTTGTTGGTGCTGTCATTGGGTAGATAATCTTATTCCCAGAAACACAGCTTTGCATATTGTGGTTGTGTTTCCCAAACCTATGAAAAGTTGTTTTTGAGAAAAATCTGAGTCTCTTGTCTGACTTACAGTTAGGCTAGTGCATACATTTTATAATAAGTGGACATTAGTAAATTAACAATGTACCGGTAGGTGCAAAAAGGAAGAGACAACATATTGTATAATTAAAATAGCAAGCATTGCTTATGGGTGATGGGCGTGTCTAGAGCAGGTATGGTTCCAGAAGTAAACTGAAAATGGGCCAAGAGTTTTGACTGGGCTTAGCCAGAACCCAGAAGGACAGATCATCCCAAAGACCCGGGAAGGGGGGGTGCAGAACAAAGAGCTAGGGTAGGGATGCAGATTTTAGTCTGTAGTGTTCCCGGAAGTCTGGCAAAAACTCTGTGTCAAAGCTGTGTGTGAACAAGGTTGCTACGGCAACGCAAATGGGGTCCTGCGACTGCAAGTTTGCAAGCAGGGAGACGAGAGAAAACCACTTTGTGTCATGGTGATTGAAGAAAGACAGGATAATAATGTGATGGTGTACTTTAAGGAAATGTATACTTTAGGACAGTAAAATGGATAGGTGTGTTCTACAGTAGAATGCCCATATGATCTACTGGCTGGGTTGCAGGGCAAGACTATTGCTGTTGTGGCTCTGAGGCTCTGACCTACAATTAAAATTGTGGGTCCCTAATGCCTTTCATGCCTGCAGTAATCCAATCTTGCTGATTTGGCGATCTAAAATGCAGACAGTCATTTTTAAAGTGTTATGAATGTAATAGTATCATACCCTGTTTTAACTCAATTGACGAGAAATAAGGGAACAGTTTAGCCAGGAAACCCAAGACGGCAATTCTCAACAGTACATGAGCGGATGCAGGCATGTGCTTACCACAGTCAGGACTATTCCCTAATTAATTTTGCAGACTATTTAAGTCATCAGGCATAGTCACTCATTCGGTTTCATACAGGTCACTCAGTATGTTGCAGCCATGACCCACTAAATGTTTGGTTCTGTGGTTTCTTCTGCTGGGGGTTTGGTACTGCATATCTGGGTCATTGCCTAAACATATTGTTATTTATATTTGTACTCATCCATGTTGTTAATAGTAGCACCTTACATACACTGTAACATTTTCCAACCACTTTTTATAAGTTTAGCGAACGTCATGTTTTTTTACGTTGGGAAAAACCTGTAATTAACATTTTAGTGTGAGCTAAATTATTAATAGTAAACTCTATAAAAAAGCCAGAAATTAGGTTAAACATTTGTCTAAATGGACAGTGTTTTAACCACAAACACCTAATTAAATTAAAAGAAAAATTAAGATTTGCCTTCCTGAGGAAATGTAGCAGAATTTGACAGGAGTTTTTACAGCTTTTGTATACCACACTGACAGTCACTTCAAGATTGTATTTTTAAAATTAGAATCTCCAACTGGTAGAACATCCAGCAGTTGTAATATCCTATCATCCACAACAGTGGAAAGAACTGCAATGGTGAAATACTACAAGATTAGCTAAACTACGGTACATAGATGGGAACACTTTTCTCAGTAATTGGTTGCAATAAATTAAACCACTTACAGTTTGTATTAAGTTTGAAAAGTAAAGATCATAATTATAATTTAATAATCAAACAAAGTAATCAATACATTAATGCATAAAGCAGAACATTAAAACAAACAATTCCAAAGAAGAAAACGTGGAGAAAAGCATGCTGGAAATTGTCAAAACTTGAGCGAATATGGGTGGGTTGTGTCTTTTTATGTCTGACAGTTCTGATTTAATTTTTTTAAATAAGTTTTGTAAAATAAATTCATGGTGAAGTCCATTGAAATTAATTTTATTATAGAAAATATTAAGTTTAGGGCTGCAGCTATCGATTATTTTAGTATTCAAGTATTCTATCGATCATTCCATCGATTAATCGAGTAATCGGCTAAGAAATACTTAGTTTTATTGAAGGGCAATAATGTACAATACTTTGGTTTAATTTTCTAAAAAAACTACATTTTTATTGCCTAAATTGCTTACAATATCATCTCTCAAAAAAACTAAATATTAAGTGCAACTAAGTGGCATCTTACATTGGTTTTTAAAGAAAACATATTCTAAAATGCAATAACAACCTCAAGGCATACATTAAGTTGTGCAACTTAACTCCCAGAATTACAAGTTTCAACCTGAGACTGATCTGTA
>JACXGM010035323.1:0-11716 GCA_016801145.1 Umbra pygmaea | reverse complement strand
ATGTGTCTCCTGTAGAAAGATTATTTTGGCTTTAAGCTGCCGGAGCCTGTCCATAACCTGTTTAAGCTTGACAATCTTATTTAGTCCTCTCACATTCCAGGACGTAAACTGAATATCAGAGGCCATAGCTGAGAGTTTTCACCTCCTTAATGCCCTGACAGATATATGTAAAGTGGCTGTAAACACAAGAAAATACATTAAAAAAAAAACACAGAAGAAACCAGAAGATTAAAAAAAAAATGACACCCCACACACTATCAAAAAAAAAAAATGCAAAAAGAACAGAGTGCACTTCCCCAATTGAAATACACCCAACCTTCCCACAGTTTACACATCCAAAGGAGCTCTAAACTGAGCTCAATCATGGCGCTGCGCTGGTCCACCTGAGCAAGCATCATAGGAGGAACAGCATGCCCAGCGAATAGAACCGAGCCCCCCCCCCCATCCTCCGTATTGAAGTATTGTAGGCAGTAACAATAACAGCCAAGCAGACAAAGTTTAACCTGAACCATAATTACGTAACATCATAGAAGAAAAAACAGACGTAAAGTGATACTAATTTCAGATCGCATCAGCAGGGCCAGTCGGGCCAGACACATGGCCAACAAGGTACTGCCATATTGAAACCTAAATGGGTCAGTCAAAAAACTGTACAGAACCGGAATGTATTTTAAAGGGCGTGCTGTAGTGATGATTTGCTTCGTTTACCCGCATTCTTCATGTTGCTGGTTCCGGATTTCTTTCACAAAATCCTCTGCAGTCCTCACCGTGTCAAAAGTGTGGCGCTTCCCCTTGAAAGTGATCAATAATGTAGCCGGGTGAGCAACTCCATATCGCAGCATCGGAATGGAGAGGGCCGCCAATTCTTTTTTCACTGGGTCGAAGGCTTTCCTGCGTTTGAGAAGGTCAGCGGATATGTCGGGAAAAAACATTATTCTCTGGTTGTCTAGTAGTATGGGTCCCTTCAGCCTAGCCGCTCTTAAGATTTGTGTCTTGTCCGCGTAATTCAATAGCTTCATTATCACCACCCTAGGCCGTGACGACTGTTGCGGTCCACCACTGTTAGCCCTGCTAACTTCGTTAGCCCTACCGAGCCTGTGGGCTCGCTCAATTACCAAGGTACCGGGAAAAGTCACCCCTCAAGATACACGCACATATCAGCCCCTTCCTTGCCTTCGGGAATGTCTACCAGGCGCAGGTTAGATCGTCGACTGCGGTTTTCCAGGTCGTCAACCTTGAACGCTAATTCCTTAATGGTAACTTTCATGGACTTGTTGTCTGCTAGCAGTGACGCAATGTCATCTTGGTTGGCACCAATTCTGTCCTCGGCCTCCGTTACACGGACTATAACCGCTCTCACGTCAGCCTTTAGCCCCTGCACCACGCTTAAAAGCCCATCAAGCTTCGCTGCGAAGTCATCCTTCAACGCCTGAATTGCAGTCAGAATTCGGTTGGAATCAGTTGCAATACCAGTCCCCGGGGGTGCATCGCAAGCACTGTTAGCTTCTTCGTTAGCTTGTTCCGAAGGGCTCAGCGTGGGGTCAAACTTCAAAAGTTTTTGTGTCTGCTTGGGTGGTTTTGGAGCCATCGGAGCAGTCGACGTATTAATGAATCTTAAGGCAAATGTACGAGTTAATTAAGACTGCTTAACTGGCCGTCCACAACAAATTCCCAGGAGGGGCTCGGAAACACGACCGCTCAGCACTGCACCATAACCGGAAGAGTACTATACATAATTTTTACTTTACATTTTATAAGAGAGTCTCCGAAATTGAAATATTCCAAGCATTTATATATAAAGTCGAATCGAACTTTATTAAAGGCTTTTTCAAAATCAGCTATGAAAATTAGACCTGATAGTCCTGATAGTTCATAGTGTTCTATTGTTTCTATAACTTGTCTTATATTGTCTCCAATGTAACGTCCATGCATGAAGACTGTCTGATTAGGATTAATAATATCCGATAAAACCTTTTTAATTCTAAGAGCTATACATTTGGCTAATATTTTGGCATCACAGCATTGCAGTGTAAGAGGCCTCCAGTTTTTTAAATATACAGGGACTTTATATGCTCCGCTTGGGTCCTGTTTCAATAATAATGAAATCAGGCCTTCTTGTTGTGTGTCTGACAATCTAACGTTTACATACGAGTGATTAAAACATGCCAGTAATGGACCTCTTAATATGTCAAAAAATTTTATACCTCTACTGGAATGCCATACAGTCCGGGTGTTTTTCCAGCTTTAAATGTTTTAAGCGCTTCAAGCATTTCCTCTTTAGTAATGAGTCCTTCGCATGAACCTCTTTGCATATTTGTTAGTTTTGAGTTATTATTAGGGAAAAAACTCATACAATTAAAATCTGTTAAATGTAAGGGAGAAGACTGAAAGGAAAACCTCTGTTTGAAGTATTTTACTTCCTGTTCCAGAATTTCATCTGGCGAGTCGTAAGTGTCTAATTTCTGTCTAATTTATTGCAAGCTGGTATATCCTTCATAAAAATAAATTTGCTTCCTAGTATGAATTTTGTTGGCTCAATGATCGCACTTTCGCAACTCATAAAATTTTGGGATAAATTACAAATTTTAGTTTCTAGATTTATATTGAAGTAGGGTTGCCCTTACCTATTTTTAAGTACTATTTCTGGTGTTTTGTATTTCGACTAATTGTTACTTGACTGGATCCCAACTTTGCTGTATTATGGCGACTGATAAGGAAAAAAATGATACTCCCATATAGACTCCAGGGCAGGGACGGACTGGCCATCGGGAGGATCGGGAGTTTTCCCGAACGGCCGGTCCATTCCGGGCCAAACGGGCCTTCATATTTTACTTTGACGGCCGGTCGGACGTATTAAAACATGTGACAGTAGGCTGAAATGGACTGGCTGTTGCATCCGCAAAACTGCACTCTGGCCGTCAAATCGAGAGAGAGTTCCTCCATATTCAGATGAGGAGTAACCCAGAGTGAATGACAAATGCGGGGAGCAACAAACCCCCCCCCGCTGGCCGCTCCATCCAAAGTCCCGGGACGAATTTTTGTCCCAGTCCATCCCTGTCCAGGGGCCTCATATATAAACGTTGCATATGAATGAAAGGCTTGCATGGTTTTCATGCACACAGTGTAATGTATGAAAATTTACCTGACCTGAGAATGTGCGGGCCATCACAGAAACTTTGGAGCAGATGTGAGAATGTGTGGGCCTCTGTAACGTGGCCAATTCTAACTGAAAAGTGCCATACCTCACCAAACTTTACAAAATTATATTTTATATTATTTCACATTTATTTAACCAGGTTAATTGATTAAGAACAGGTTCTCATTTGCAATCGCGACCTGGCCAAGATAAGGCGCAAGGTGCAAGTTGACATTAAGTTACATATGGGGCCCTATTTTAACAATCTGAAACGCAAGTATCAAACGCGAAACGCAAGTTACATTGTGGGAGGGTGCCGGGCGCTGTTACTATTTTACCGGCGGGATAAATGACTCTTGCGCCGGACGCAAATCTAAAATGGGTAGGTCTAAAGTAGCTTCGTTAGTCATAGGTGTGGTTTGGGCGTAACTTGCAATAAACCAATCAGATCGTCATCTCACATTCCCTTTAAGAGCAGGCATGCTTGTTCCATGGCGGATTGCTATTATAACAGCAATTTTCTATTGATTTTTCTTTTTACAAAATGTAAATAAAGAAATTTCACAAGACATAGCAGGGCTCGACAATAACGATGGCCCGGGGCCAGTAAAAAGTAGGGTTGGGACAGTTAGACTAGCAACTCACTGTCCCGATCAGGCCACTGAAAAGGAATGATTGAAGAAAAATATCGCATTGTAAAACTTAACATCCTACATACGTTTTGCTATTTGCTACATGGGTAAATATATTTGCATCTCGCGCACTGTTCAATCAAGAGTTGAGTAGTGACTGTCAAATTACAACTGGCGCGAGACACTGAAGTGAAGATTCAGCAGCAAAGGAGAGCTACGAGCTCAAACGAAAGCAAACTTTTTTACCTCAGTGGAAAAAATAATTTACCTGGGTTGATGCGCGTACACGTTCAATATTACCGCTGATGTGTGCACTGACACGTCCCGTGTTTCATTGTGTAATTTTAGAATAAAGAACCTTTCAAATACAATAAGACTATATACTCTACTCAAAAATGGATTACAACAAAACTCTCTGTTTCCAATCACTCCTTTCACTTCAGATACACTAACCAGGATCCCTGGTAGCTTGACAAAAGATGTTTCAGAAACATTCATCGTGGAGTTTCAGAATAAAAGCCCTTTGAAATATCACACACTAACACTGTATTCATGAATTGATTACAAGGAAATTGTCTGTTTCCAATCACTCGTTTCACTTAAGATACACTAACTAGAATCCCTGGTAGCTTGACAAAAAGTTTCAGAAACATTCTTTGTGAAGTTTCAGAATAAAGGCCCTTTGAAATATCACATACTAACACAGTATTCAGAAATTGATTACAAGGAAACTGTCTGTTTCCAATCACTCCTTTCACTTCAGATACACTAATCAGCATCCCTGGTACCTTGACAAAAAGTTTCAGAAACATTCTTTGTGAAGTTTCAGAATAAAGGCCCTTTGAAATATCACATACTAACACAGTATTCAGAAATTGATTACAAGGAAACATTCATCGTGGAGTTTCAGAATAAAAGGAAATAGCGTGGCGGCTGGCTTGACTCTCATTTCCAAGGTGGCGGCTGGCTTGACTCCAGTGGCTATTGAACTGCAACAGAAAAATTGTGTCGACTTGGGGTATCAGTATCATGCTGATGTGGCGTGTCACAGGTAAGTAGCTAGATACTGGGCAGATAATGGTTATAAACATTTAGCTAATTGGCAAGATGTTATGTTATAGTTAACGTTTTCTCTGTGTACATGATGTGGGTGTATAGACTTACCTTTGCTAATAAAGTTATTTTTTTATAAAAATGGGACTTTGATCGTCAATACTTTGTCAACGATACCTGCCAGAAAGACAATTATATTTTATGAATCTGCACACCGCGGTGTGTTTTGATAATCAATATTATACCATTCTAAAAAATGTTAAATGACTTAGCCTCTACGGTTTTACCATTCTAGAGATATTTTATTTTGCGATTTAATAATGGACATGGCTGATAGGGCTGAGTGAATTTTGGCTGAGAAAATTCTCTTTTTTATTGAGGGACCAGAGACTTTACAGTTTAAGCCAGACAGAGTTGTGCAGAGACTGCTGTCATTCGGGAAGAGAGCATGTCATGTTTGACGTTAAAAGTAAATTGTTTTACTGACTTTTTTATTTATCACTAGAAATACGATTTATTTTTTGTTGTTTTTTATCCAGGATGTGTTTAATAAATGGTTGAAAATGTTAACAGAATAATATAAGTTCTAAGTCTTTGGTTTTGTTGTAACAATTATAAATTTCGACTTTGGGGGGGACGGGACAGTAAAAATTGTCTTGGGGCCAGTAAGTTTCAAACCCACTGGCCCGGTGGGGCCAGTTGCAAAAATTGTTAACGTTGAGCCCTGCATAGCCTACTTTCCGATGTTTTGGACTCACTCTCACTGAATCACTAGGTTATGAATGCATGGTAATATTTTTGCAATGTAGTCTAACATTAGACCGAGATTACTCTTCTGTCAAATAAGCTTTCCACTCCCGTTCTGAATTTCTGGGCATTTAAGTGGCTGGCACGCATTTAAACATCACATCTCCTGAAGTCCTCTAATATTTCCTAATTAATGTCATCAACACATCCATGATTCATGGAAATATTGCGTAAAATTCAACAAGTAACAAAGAATGCTGTGACTTGAGTAGTGTACCTGTTGTATCCAAACACCAGACGCGAATTTTCAGTGTGCCAAATGTTCGTTGAATTAGGCTACACTGCGTGGTTGTGTGTGTTTTTAAATAAACAGCATTTTACGCACTTGCTGGCATCATAAATTGTGTCATCATTAACCATGTCTTTAACGGATAGCTGTTGTCCCCTTCCCAGCCACCCATCCAAGGTGGGATTCCTCATGGCAAAGTTGCCATGAATGAATTGTGGCTTGAGTCTGAGTAATTCTGAGTAAAGTCATGGGTGATTTTACTATTAGCATCGCAAATTACATGTGTATACTTGTTGATTGAATGGGTTCCCTTGAGGTTGATGTATATCAGTGCAAATAATTCATTATAAATAATTTGAGTAAATGTGTACACTAGATGTATATCTGTTTTTCACATTTTCTGACATTTTCGGACACCACAATGACTTCCTCGTGTGGTAATATTTTTCCTTCTAATTACGTATTACAATAATAAAGAACTGCTGCATTTGTGTAGATGAGAGGAGCAAAGTGTATGCGCGTTGTGCACACGCTACATTATGGTTAGGGATGCGCCCTTAAAATAGCATATGAATATCCTGGTCAGTGGCGGAATTGTTTTCGGGGACTGCAAGATAGCACCAGGGAACGTTTGCGCCGGAACACGCCTCTTCTTTTCATTGAACTGCCCAACGAACGCAAGTTCATTCCCCAATTTACCGACGCGCGTCTGTGGAGGGAAAAGTCCCATACAAATGCAGCAGTTCTTTATTATTGCAGTACATAATTAGAAGGAAAAATTTTACCAGACGAGGAAGTCATTGTGGTGTCCGAAAAATGTGAAAAATAGGTGTACATCTAGTGTACACATTTACTCAAATTATTAATAATGAATTATTTGCACTGATATACATCAACCTCAAGGGAACCCATTCAATCAACAAGTATACACACGTAATTTGCGATGCTAATAGTAAAATCACCAATGTCTTTACTCAGAATTACTCAGGCTCAAGCCACGACTCATTTATTGCAACTTTGCCATGAGGAATCCCCCCTTGGATGGGTGGCTGTGAAGGGGACAACAGCTATCCATTAAAGACATGGTTAATGATGACACAATTTATGATGCCAGCTAGTGTGTAAAATGCTGTTAATAATGTGAGATGACGCTCTGATTGGTTTATTGCACGTTACGCCCAAACCATACCTATGACTAATGAAGCTACTTTAGACCTACCCATTTTAGATATGCGTCTGGCGCAATAATCAAAGCTACTTTAGACCTACCCATTTTAGATATGCGTCCGGCGCAATAATCATTTATCCCGCCGGTAAAATAGCAACAGCTCCCGGGACCCTCCCACAATGTAACTTGCGTTTCGCGTTTGATACTTGCATTTCAGATCATTAAAATAGGGCCCAATAACCACAAACAACCTAGATTTTATTATTCTAAGTGAAACATGGTTAGAACAGAGCTGCAGTGCAACAATCCTCAATGAAACAGCCCCTCCTAACTTTAATTTCATGAGTGTCTGCAGAATGGTTAGGAGAGGAGGAGGTGTAGCTGCCCTTTTTAAAGATGTCTATCAATGTAAGCAAGTGTCATTTGGAAATTACCTGTCTTTCGAATATCTTTGAATGGTGTTAAAAGGTGCTACACGAATTCTACTTGTCATTATTTACAGGCCTCCGAAATACTCTCCAGCCTTTGTTGAGGACCTTACAGAATTGATATCAACAATTTCCTCAGAGTTTGACTGTCTTGCTATTGCTGGGGATTTTAACATTCACATAGATAATGCAGAAAGCAATATGGCAAAAGATATCATAGCTGTTTTAAATACATTTGATTTGACTCAACATGTACATGAATCCACACACAACCGTGGACACACCCTAGACTTACTTATCATTAAGGGCCTAAACATTTCATTGATTATTATTAAGGATGTAGCACTATCTGATCATTTCTGTATTTTCTTTGATATATTGATCTCTCCTAAAATTGACGCTAGATCTGTGTCTGTCAAAAAGAGATGCCTGAATGAAAACACTAGGGTGCTATTTATGAAGGCTTTATCTTGAACACCAAGCATATCTGCAGACTCTGTTGATTTTCTCCTTGATTCCTTTAACTCAAAAGTTATGAGTGCAATTGATGATATTGCTCCTGTGAAAGTCAGGAAGAAAAATGGCAGACAAAAAGCACCTTGGAGAAACTCAACAAAATATGTTCAAAATATGAAGAGAAAATGCAGAAAATCTGAGCGCATGTGGAGGAAGACAAAACTTGTAGTCCATTATGACATCTATAAAAACACTCTTCATGCCTTCAATGTAGAACTAGGCAAAGCTAGACAGAACTTTTTCTCAAATATTATAAACAGCAACTTCAACAACACACACACTATTTTTGCTACTGTAGAGAGATGAACAAACCCCCCAAGTCACATTCCCATTGAAATGCTCTCAGACATTAAATGTAGTGAGTTTGCTTCTTTCTTCTCAGAGAAAATCAACAATATCAAAAGGTGATCAGCACATCTTTGAGTTGCGCTGAGGTCAGACAGATCAGACCACAACCTCAGAAATTAGTCACTATTACTTATTCTGTTTTCGAAGCTATTAATGGTAACATTCTGGAAAAAAACTGCACCTTTAAACATCAGCCTGCTCCCTTGACACACTTCCCACATCTTTTTTTAAAAGTGTGTTTAACTGTTTAGAAGCAGATCTCCTAGAATTGGTAAATTCCTCACTTATTTCTGGGACTTTTCCAAAGTCCCTAAAAACTGCAGTTGTTAAGCCCCTCCTGAAAAAGAGCAATTTGGATCACACCGTACTGAGCAACTACAGACCAATCTCAAATCTCCCTTTCATAGGCAAGATCATTGAAAAAGTTGTTTTCAATCAGCTGAACAAATTCTTAAGGCCAAATTGACATTTTGACAATTTTCAATCTGGCTTCCGACCAAATCACATTACAGAGACAGCGCTTGTGAAGATAATAACTGATATTCGCCTCAATACAGATACAGGCAAACTATCAGTGCTGGTACTACTCGACCTTAGTGCTACATTTGACACTGTTGACAACAACATAATTCTTGACAGGCTGGAAAACTGGTTTGGGCTTTCTGGGATGGTCCTAAAATGGTTCAGGTCATACCTAGAAGCGAGAGGTTACTATATGAGTATAGGCAACCATAAGTCTGAGTGGACATCCATGACATGTGGAGTCCAACAAGGCTCAATTCTCGCGCAACTCCTATTCAACCTGTATATGCTACCACTGAGCCAAATAATGAGAAAGAAACAATTTGCTTACCACAGCTATGCAGACGACACCCAGATCTACTTAGCCCTATCGGCTATGCCAATGCATTGATGAAATTAACAATTGGATGTGCCAAAACTTTCTTCAGTTAAACAAAGAGAAAACTGAAGTCATTGCATTTGGAAACAAAGATGAAGTTCTCAAGGTGAACGCATACCTTGATGCTAGGGGTCAAACAACTAAAGATCACGTCCGGAATCTTGGTGTGATTCTGGAGTCAGACCTTAGCTTCAGTAGTCATGTTAAAGCAATATCTAAATCAGCATATTATCATCTTAAAAATATCTCAAGAATTAGATGTTTTGTTTCCAGACAAGACTTAGAGAAACTTGTTCATGCTTTCATCACCAGCAGGGTGGATTATTGTAATGGCCTCCTCACTGGTCTTCCCAAGAAGACCACAAGACAGCTACAGCTCATACAGAATGCTGCTGCCAGGATTCTAAGCAGAACCAGGAAATATGAGCATATCACGCCAGTCCTCAGGTCTCTACACTGGCTCCCAGTCACATTTAGGATAGACTTCAAAGTTTTATTACGGGTATATAAATCACTCAATGGCCTAGGACCTAAATACATTGCAGATATGCTCATTGAATAAAAAACCCAACAGACCACTCAGATCACTAGGATTACATCCGCTAGTGATCCCAAGGATTCACTCAAAACTTGAAGAATCTGCTTTTAGCTACTATGCCAGCCGCAGCTGGAACCAGCTCCCAGAGGAAATCAGATGTGCTCCAACAGTAGTCACCTTTAAATCCAGACTCAAAACACATCTGTTTAGCTACGCATTTACTGAATGAACTCTGTGCTAAGTCTGAACTGATTGCACTATATTTTATATGGTTCGTTCAGTCTCTTTTATTTCTTAAACTTTATCTTTATTTTTATTTCTTTAATTTTATCTTGAATCTGTTTTAAATTTTTATGTTTTCCTGTTTATGTAAAGCACCTTGAATTGCCATTGTGAATGAAATGTGATATATGAATAAACTTGCCTTGCCTAAATGTGTGGAGTACGTCATCAGGTAAATGGAGTGCAGTAGATCCTCAGGTAAATGTAGGGGAGTAGGTCATGAGGTTAATGGAGTGTATAGGTCATCAAGTAAATGGAGAGTATAGGTCATCAAGTAAATGGGTGGAGTAGGTCATCAAGTAAATGGAGAGTAGGTCATCAAGTAAATGGAGAGTAGGTCATCAAGTAAATGGGTGGAGTAGGTCATCAAGTAAATGGAGAGTAGGTCATCAAGTAAGTGGAGAGTAGGTCATCAAGTAAATGGAGTGTAGTAGGTCATTAGGTAAATGGACTGGAGTAGGTCATCAGGTAACTGTAGTGTACTAGGTCATCAGATAAATAGGTGGAGTAGGTCATGAGGTTAATGGAGAGGAGTAGGTCATCAGGTAACTTTAGTGGAGTAGGTAATCAGGTAACTGTAGTGGAGTAGGTCATCAGGTAACTGTAGGGGAGTAGGTCATCAGGTAACTGTAGGGGAGTAGGTCATCAGGTATATGGAGTGGAGTAGCTCATCAGGTAAATAGATGGAGTAGGTCATTAGGTAAAAGGAGAGGAGTAGGTCATCAGGTAACTGTAGGGGAGTAGGTCATCAGGTAATGGGTGGAGTAGGTCATCAGGTAAATGGAGAGGAATAGGTCATCAGGTATATGGAGTGGAGTAGCTCATCAGGTAAATAGATGGAGTAGGTCATTAGGTAAAAGGAGAGGAGTAGGTCATCAGGTAACTGTAGGGGAGTAGGTCATCAGGTAATGGGTGGAGTAGGTCATCAGGTAAATGGAGAGGAATAGGTCATCAGGTAAATAGGTGGAATAGGTAATCAGGTAAATAGGCAGAGTAGGTCATCAGGTAAATGGAGAGGAGTAGGTCATCAGGTAAATGTATGGGAGTAGGTCATCAGGTAAATAGGTGGAATAGGTAATCAGGTGAAAAGGCAGTGTAGGTCATCAGTTAAATGGAGAGGAGTAGGTCATCCGGTAAATGTAGGGGAGTAGGTCATCAGGTAAATGGAGGAGGTAGGTCATCAAGTAAATGGAGTGGAGTAGGTCATCAGGTAAATAGGTGGAATGGGTAATCAGGTAAATAGGCAGAGTAGGTCATCAGGTAAATGGAGTGGATTAGGTCATCAGGTAAATGTATGGGAGTAGGTCATCAGGTAAATAGGTGGAGTAGGACACCAGGTAAGTAGGTGGAGTAGGTCATCAGGTAAATGTAGGGGAGTAGGTCATCAGGTAAATGGAGTGGAGTAGGTCATCAGGTAAATAGGTGAAGTAGGTCATCAGGTAAATGTAGGGAAGTAGGTCATCAGGTAAATGTGGGGGAGTAGGTCATCAAGTAAATGTAGGGGAGTAGGTCATCAAGTAACTGTAGGGGAGTAGGTCATAAGGTAAATGGAGTGTAGTAAGTCATCAGGTAAATAGGTGTAGGTCATCAGGTAAGTAGGTGGAGTAGGTCATCAGGTAAATGTAGGGGAGTAGTTCATCAGGTAAATGTAGGGGAGTAGGTCATCAGGTAAATGGAG
>JACXGM010035322.1:0-11715 GCA_016801145.1 Umbra pygmaea | reverse complement strand
CACATCTTTAGCAGACCACTCAAAAATCCACTAGAATGCAGGAAATCACATGACTTAATCCAAAATTTCCTGGGGATGGACCTTCAGCTATGTCTGCTTTACAGAATGTAACTAATATTGTCCATCTCCAATAGTACAACATGGGTACAACATCAAATTAATTACAATTCTCTGATATCTGAGCCAACAACCTGCGTGCTTGGCATAATTTTGGTCACCCCTGACAAAATCTCACTCCATGGTTTTTTGAAAAGTTGGCAGCTCTGTCTAGTGTACTATGCGAGTTTGGATGTGGATTTTAATAAGACCCCCCTTAAAAGGGCGTAGCTTGCTCTGCGTTATGTGTTTGGGCTGATACATCAACGAAATCAAATTATATGACTTGTGAAACTGCGAACGATTGTCTTATCACCAGTGTGTACAACACCACCACATGCTTGTGCTGTGGCTAGAATATTGATTGCTAAAATAAATCGTCAATGTGCTATATTCTCCATAGGCCATCGGTAAGTTTGATATTGGGAAGATTAATAGATGTAACTTTTTTAAACTCTTCAAATGATGTATTTCGAAAAATAATGACAATTTAAATCTAAGCTATACATAAATAAAATATTCTATAATTAACTCTTTTTTTTTCTTTACAGATCAACGTGAGTCTCCTTGTAGCAGTGTCTTTGTAAGCATTCAGCAACGTGAGGCTCCTTGTAGCAGTGTCTTTGTAAGCATTCAGCAACGTGAGGCTCCTTGTAGCAGTGTCTTTGTAAGCATTCATGCATTTTCAGTGCAAGTGGTGCCTTTTGAAATCATGGTGTGGCAGTGCAAGGTTTGCCAATTGACAGCGTCTTCAAAGGGAGCTCTTTTGAGGCACTACAGACTACAGCATGGGCCATTTATGCATAGCCATACTATACCTTGCCCACATTACAATTGTCCATTCTCTTTCTAGACGCATGGTACCCTTCACACACATATAAGTAGAACCCATTTAAATGATTACACTTTGGAGCCAGGGGCAGTGTTTTCCTTTAACTGTAAAATTTGTAATACACCACATTCTTCTGAAAAGGACTATATTCAACATTTCGGGCATTGTGTTATGAGCAAGTTCTGGTGAAAAACAACGTCATTGATTGATGAACTTTTAATATTGTTCTACATACAAGCTTTCAGCAAGTACAAATTATTTTATATGTTTTGCTACAGGTTATTAACAAGTTTTAGTCAGAATCCAACAGAAATTTGAATGTTTTTGTGTATCAAAATGATCTTTCTCAATGACATGGAAAATGTTAGCCTTTTTTTGCTTTTATTTTTCATATCTTAAAACGTCTGTCTTACATTTTATATAGATTTGTTTTATTTGTGCAAAAAATACAGAATAAAATCATGTTTTAGAACAAAAAGTGCATTATGTATTCCAGCCGCGATCGGTGGATCTTAATTGGGGAGGACGGGCTCGTATTACGCTCGGGACCGGAGTGAATGGAATGGTGCGCAATGCACCAAACCCAGTGTGCAAAACAAAAAACACTGGGTTTTATGCGTTGCGCACCATTCCATTCACTCCGGCCCCGAGCGTAATATAAGATCCACCGACCGCGGCTGATGTATTCATTATTATCTTAACCTGAAAAAGGCAGTAAATGTTATAATTAAAGCTGCATTGTGTAACAGTTGCTTCCATTTAGTGGGGAAATTGTATATGACAAGCAACTGAAGCCCCTCGCGTTATTATACCAGCAACGTGAACCTGGATATTAGTTTTTCCTTTCAAAACAATAGCGCTCGTTTTGATTCATTGCAATAATCATTGTTAATTCACTGCACAGCCCGTGAATTGTAACCAAATGCAATTGTATTGTGTGTAAAGAAACAATAAGAGCATGTGATAGCAAAAATAATAATTTAACATGTTTTATTAATAAAAGTAACAAATAGTTACACACAATAGTTACACACAATTTGATTGAATAAATTGTCAGTGTCTCATGTGAAAACACAATTACATTTGAAAAACATTCCCTAGAGTCTGTTTTATTCCAACAGAATACTGATTTTAGCAAAACATGAACCTATGCAATGAATGAACAATGATTATTGCAATGAACCACGAGCGCTATTATTTTGAAACCGAAAATCCGAGTTCTTGTTGCCAGGCGAACGTTCTTGCCTACAGCTTGGGCCAGTATCAAACAGCACTCCCATTACATGTCCTCGAGATTAGGCATGATCTTACATCTTCAACAGACTGAAATTTTCCGGCAGTCGTGAGTAATCTCCCTCTAGCATTCGTCACGGTGTAACTAGTGTAAAAGAGCAAAAGGCCGAGCTTGAATTTCCAGGTATGTCCCTCTTTGGCTATTGTATTTCAAAGATGGAGGCGTAACATGGCTGCCACAATTCGAGCGGCACCATTGTATGTATTGTGAATGGAAGATTCTACACTTACGAAAATACTTTGATTAGTTGGTGGAAGTAATTACACATGAATGAGCACGTATTTTTGAAAGAACAAATGGGTTTTTGCTAAGAATCAACTCAAAGAAATACACAGCGTAGCTTTAAGTAAATTTCATTAATACAAATGAGTAAATTCTGCTTGATTTATTTGTGAGACAACTTAAATTAAAAAAGCACATTCCACTAATAATACTAAATTCATCATGTGCCATAGACTAAATAATTTAGGAAATGTTACTTAATTTATTTGGGTAGATTTTACAAAAAAAACATAAAATCTACTCAAATATAATATGTATAATATTGGTACCATAATTTTTTTAAGTAGATAGCATGTAATATTTTTTACAGTGTACTACTACTACCGCTAATACCGCTCCTACTAATAATAATACTACTACTGCTAATATGGCTGCTACTACTAATACTTTGACTACTACTGCTAATATATTACTACTACTAATAGTAGTAGTAGTAATGTAGCTTGATTACTGCAACTCCATTTTCACCTGTCTCACCAAGTCATCTCAGGACCATTTACAACTGGTCCAGAATTCTGCTGCGAGACTGCTGACCAGGTCCAGCAGGATGTCGCATATCACTCTATTTTATTCTACTTACATTGGCTTCTGATCAAGTATAAGATCAAATTTAAAGTCCTGGTCCTGACCTATAATGCCTTGCATTGTCTGGCACCTGTGTATATCTCTGTCCGGTCCCTTAGCTCTTCTGACCACTGATTACTGGTGGTCCCTCACACTCATCTTAAATCTAAAGGTGACTGCTTTTGATTAATGTTTGTAAATTACTGTTTTAGTTTTGATTCTATAATTGATTGTTTGTCTTTTCTACTTCTATTCATTTGTATCTACAGCACTGTCTTTGCAAGAAGTCCCAACAGATTGTGGACAAAGCTGAAATGCCAAGCCAGGTATTTGATGACTAGGAATGAGTTTTTTAATAATGTGATGTTGACTAATTTGCATCACAGTTAGTGGCAAAGTCAAGACCCAAACCTAGTCAGTGGTGGTCAGCTTGTTGCAACAAGATTGCCTTAGACCACAGTGCCACCTCAAATGAGCAGAATACACCTCATTAACAGGAATACATCACTAATCACCAACAGAGACATACAGTAGGCTTGCATACATAAGTTTTAAAGGACAATTCCGGTGCTAAATTAACCTAGGGGTTAATAACACATGGGTACTGAGTCGTCCGTTCTCTGGGATATGTTTTCATGCAAATCGAATGTGCCCAGTTTTAGTGCAAACTGATAATCACCTTATAATGCTAGTTGTGTGGGCATAAATGAAATAAAAAGAAATCACTATTATATACCACTAACAAGGCTCAAAATAACACCACACTTCCACAGTAATGAGGGTCCCTTCATGCAAACCAAAGCATTGAGAACTTTAAATGTATAGACAGTTTATCCAAAAGACAGTTCTGTTTGCTTATACAGGCAGGCGACATGGTGTGAAAACAGACTCAACCAGTCAAACCACTAACGCTGTACTATGTGAGCTGAACTGTGAGCAAATTGTTTGATTTTAGTTTGCATCGCCAGCTGTAAGTATTGCCCATTGATCTACATGAATGATCGAAAAACCTCTTGCCATGGAAGACTCCAAGTCACGGTTCATCTCACGTAGCATGGTGTTCGTGGTTCGACTGTTCAGGTCTGTTTTCCCAAGATGTCGCCTGCCTGTAAACACGAACAGTACTGTCTTTTAAACTATCTTTTTAATAAACTGTCTGGGCACATTCGATTAGCATGAAAACATATCCCAGAGAAGGGTTGACTCTGTACCCATGTGTTATTAACCCCTAGGTTCATTTTGTGCCGGAATTGTCCTTTAACTACACCAAGAGTGTTCTGATGTCTCCCTAATGGCCAACAACATTAAAACAACTGGATGCAGAAGACACGTCATGTACAGTATGATGTCTTTGAACATTTTTGACACCAGGGGCCTTGCACATTCTGTAGAGAAGCACCTCAATTTCATTATATTTCATTTTCCCATATATAGTCCAGTTTGTCTAACAGCAGCCTGACTTCCATCAGATCTTCAATGGGGCAAATAAAGGTGATTTGAAGCCTGGGGGGATTGTTAAAGATACTGGGCTAGAATACCAAACATTTTATCAGAGGAATGGTCGCTACAGGCATTGTGACCAGCTGGGATCCACAGATACATCATGAAATGGCAATTAACTTTGTGTACCCACCATTGATATCACAATGTATGTTTTATCCAAGTGAGCTGCTACCTATCATCCTAAACCTTGTGACAGATTACACAGCTGGGACCAAGAGGCTCTGGGAAGCCAATGGGTGTCTTGAGATTGAATAGAATAACAATCCATGAATCTACTGAACCCAAGCAAAGACTATTGTTTTAAGTTGAGTTACCATTTGAAATGTCATACAGTCAAACAGTGATATTTCATGCTTACTCATAAAGTTGTAGTTCAAAATCAGTTTTGATTATAGGTCCAATGAATTCACAGAGATATTCATGTGTCAATGGTTGTTTTAATATACTTTTATTCATGTGAAATACCATTCCACTGATGGATACTTACATCTGGTGTGATAAATGATATGATGTCACCAGGGGCAGGTAATATAACAGTTTTGCAAGATTTAGAGAAAGGCATCAAGGTCTGATTTCAATCTGAAACAGGTTAAAGACCCTAAAGAGTTTAAATGGTATGTATGGCGTCTTTACGGTGAAAGGACATCAAAGAACATTACCGTTAAAGCCTATAATGCCCATAACCTAAATTAGGATTGAATCCAGACCCAGGTAGCAAATAACAGTACAATTAATGGTACTAGAACATTCAAGAGACAATCAACTTGTACAATACAATATGTTATTGTGTAACTTCTAAAAAGAAAATACATATGTAATAGATTTTCTACATTTGTACAACTTTGCTTGATGATAAACCATGTTTCATGGGAAAACACTTTACATAAACCTACAATGCCCAAGTGTCTCAGAAGATAAGGCAAAGTATCAGCTAATGGAATAACATTCTTCAGACGTTCTTTCAAACAACAAGATAGTCTCCATAGAAATTTAAAACAGCAACATAGTTTCAACAGAATCTGTCAAAAATATTGACATAACCAGTGTAGTCAAAATGTAAGCTAAATGTACATATTAGTTAACCCTAAAAGCACTTACTAACTTCAAACCCTAAAAGGCCAAAAGTGGTTATTGTAATAAATCTTAGTTTATTGAGCTCTAATTTTTAAATACAGTTGGCTCATGAATGCAACTGTTTATGTTGTTTTGTGTTTTACTTGTAGCCCTATTTGCCCTGTAAATACACTTTAAATTGAGGCTGAATTTGTGCCAGATAATGCAAATAATGAAACTGTAGAAGTTAGTCTTTTTCACTGAGGGATTGAATAAGATACTGAAATAGGAACACCTTTCACAGGCCAAATCTGAGTTGGGCTACAGTACATATCTACCGTATGTATTTTCAGGCTCTCCTCTGTGCTAAATTTTAGCTTTTATAACAAAGTCTATTTTTGTCAGTATTGGGTGCACGTTTTCAACTGAAAATACAAAATGTATGTAATTTATAATTTATTTTCTGTTCCAAATGTTCAGCTTTTACAACACTTTCTTTCTGTTTTACATTTGAGCCCACATATTTAGCTTAGCTTCACACCACATACAAGCATACACACAAGAACACATTTTCATTCCTCCATATTAACATACAAATCATTGAAGTCTTAGTTTGCTAGTAACTAGTGCTTTGACCAAATCATAATAACAATCAGATAGAAATAATGGTTGACATTGGTCTGTGAAAATGTACACTGGATAGTGCTTTTGGGGTAACATCATTTAATCTTTTTTATTGTTGCATTACTTTGATGATACAGTATAAGGAACATTTACAGTAGAGCATTTATTCAATACATCAATACATTTTGTATTGGAACACAATCATTGTGGCGGTGAATTATCCATGTGCACTGCTGCACCTTATTGTAAAGTGCTAAATGAAAATAAACAGCTTTTTGTTTACAGTACATGTAAATTAACAATGTGCAATTGTATTTTTTCCTCCTGCGACCTTGATACTTTTCATTTACATTCTCAGCCACATCATCTCAGTGTTATGCTTATTCATAACACACAATTAATTACCATCATTGACAATCATGTCACCCCCCCCCAAAAAAAATTGTATTCAATCACAAATAAACCTGACGTTTCAGCAGTGCCTGAAAGATAATGCATTTTTTTCTGTCTCTTTCTTCTATTTTGAAATGTGAAATTACTTTTCAATTTAAAAAAGACCACACAATAAAATATATTGCTATGATATTTTTTAAGTCTCCATATCCAGAGTATTGCATCCCAAGAACAACAAGAATGTACCAAGGGACAGTTGTGGACTGAAGGTCACTGCTGCTGCACCAGAGAAGAGCTGACCTATGGTTGAAACTAAAGGATGGCATTGATCTCTGGCAGTGATATCACATGTGAGATTTCTACTCCTGGGTTATTGCTCAATATAGCAATGTATTTGGACTGATTACAAACACAGAGAATAAAACACACTCCATCACATGTTATTCTTTTACAGTGCGGACATCCTTCTTCTTGGTATGTTGTTATGCATATATGTTGCACATCAAACATTCTGTATGAATATGCTAATACAAATCCATTATGTCTGAGCTATTTGTTTTTCTATGGCATTAAGGTACGCTAAGAATGGGGTGCTCAGTGAAGCTAATAATCCACAGTATTTCGATAAGAACATAAAAAAAATATAGCTTTAAAATGTGAGCATGTTTTTTTTACTAAACAGCCCTTCTGTTCATGCAGAACTGTGAAATATTAACATTTTGAGATGTTCACTTATTATTTGTTGTTTATTTGGTACACAGTATAGATGTAAAAAAAATTATAAACAAACATTATTCCTTCCCTGACCCATGAACTTTGACCTGTTACCAAATCCCTTGATCTCTGAACTTAACCCCATAAGAAGAGTGGTCACAGTTGATCATAAGTGAAATAGAACACAGTCATATGGAAATACTGTACACTGATAACAACTAGCACAAATGTTTCAAGAGACGACTGGTTACATCCATGCACTTCATGCACAGATGATTGGTCATCCTCCAGGCCACCATATTTTAAGGAGCATGTTGGGAAATATGCCTGTGATGTCATTTGGATGAGAGCCATGTACACGTGTGCCTTTCATGTCAGTTTATTTTAATGACGGATAGATTGTCAGTTGTTGTTTCTAAGAGGTTTTACTCAGTCACTTGTCCAGAGTAGCCTCTTGGAGAGGGTCAAGAGGTCATGGCTGTCCTCATCTACTTCATGCCACTTCGCAGCACCTGATTAGCTGCAATAAGCATGACACTGATGATGAAAGCGATGGCGAAAGCACATATTAAGCTCTTTCGTACACACGTTTGTTTGACTTGCTGCGTTGGACTAGCTGTGTTCCAGGGAGGGAGGAAAAAGTGAAAAGGAGATTAAGTATTCAGAGTAAAAGAGATACACATTGTGACAAAGGTTCTCATGCACCTGTGAGTCAATTTAACTGAATCCTATTTCATGCTTTCTGCATATATCTTAAAACTGATGCAAAAGCGTGTTATGCATATCGTCATTTTCAGCAAGATGAAAAATCTCATCTTTAAATTTAAAAGAATGTGAACACAATTACTACGGATGAACAATATTTTGAAATTTATTTTCACACCTGTCTATGCAAAACATAATTGCATATATTACAGCGCCGATTTTAGTTTCTGCCAGACAAGATAAGAAAACAAATCCATTGGTACCTGAAGAGCACGTTATGGTATAATAGCATATTGAAGAAGAGGTCTATAGGTAATGCAGCCAATTCCAGTTATGCATTGTTCCACCACATCAACTATCTAAATGCATTACTTGTTGCTGGTATTCTTTTACCATACAGCTCTAGAAAAAAATTTGAGAGACCACTGCAAAGTTTTCTTGAATAAACCCCATTGAAAACCTCTGGAATGTGATCAAGAGGAAAATGGATGGTCACAAGCAATCAAACAAAGCCGAGCTGCTTGAATTTCTGCATGAGGAATGTCATATATTCACCAAAAATCACCAATCAAGACTGGTGGAGAGCATGCCAAGATGCATGAAACCCAATTATTACACAATTTTTATTCCACCAAATATTGATCATTGAAATCTGAGTTAACACATTAGTAGTGTGTTGTTATTTTCTTTGCATTATTCAAGGTCTGACAACACTGCATCAACAGTTGTGATTTTTTCAAATAAATGTTGTGAATGATAACATTTTTATTTGGAATTTGGGAGAAATGTTGTCATTAGTTTATGGAAACAAAAATGTAAATTTTACCAAAACTTTTACCTATCAATAGTAAAACCAGAGACACTGATGATTTTGCAGTGTTCTCTTAATTTTTTACAGAACTGTACTTGCGGGTCTCAATACACCTTTTTTTTAATGTTATAATTTCTACAAAAATTCCAATAAGCAAATGATGTTGAAAATACGTATTTCAAGTAAGTCTAATAGTCTATTTGTTTGAGACAAGCTAAAAACAAATATCCTGCACAAATGAAGTTAGATTTTCCTTAGAAAGTGTATCAGTGCAATTTTACAACCTGTGAAGTGTGTTTATTGAAAGGTCCCTTACTGTCTATGTCCACCTGGCATGCCCCAGGGTTTTCTATATGACTCTCCTCAGTCATGATGATGTTCTCTATGTCCTTCATGGTGAGGTGGTCACAGAACGTATCGTAAAGCAGCCTCTTCAGCTCCTCCACTGTCAGCTTCTGCATATCAGTCTGGACACACACACACACACACACCCATAGAGGGAGGCATGTCAGAATCATGACACTTTTCCTAGGTACATTATATTTTTCAATCCCATAGATACAGTTAGCATTTAGGAATGGCAACTGACCCTGGCATTATTCAACAACAACACAGCTCTGCATATTGATGAGTATGACATTATTCGATGACTTGACTTGGGAAAATAGATTTCCTAACCCACAATAAATGTGTGTTTATTCAAGAATAAACACTAAACCCAAACAATGTCACAGTTGTAAATAAACATTTCAAAGCTGAAAACGAACTAAAATCCTTAGCAGTAAGGTTAAAGAAGTCCTTTGGACGTCCTGAGGACATTCCCTGTTTGCTAGATAATTATTATAATATATATTTTATTGTCCACTCCCAATACCCTGCCTTGTCAGCAGCTCTGCAAATCCTTGAACTGATGCAGGATGGCGAGGGGCACGTACATGGTTCATTCAATCACATGTCGCCGAGCTACCGATTCTTTTCACACTGCTCATCCAACATGTCAGACACCTAAACAGCTCAACTTTTTTGTGCCGGTCATGTTTCCGACTCAACACTCACTAAAAACACCTCAATGCGTTCAGTAATTCCCGAAGTGGTCACTGTAAGTTTTCCAAATACCAGAATAAACTAAATGTTAGTTTTGAAGTGATTCAGTTTTTGAATCAAGTTGAAAGGAGAATAAAATGGGACAAATAAATATCAGGAAGTCAACCTAACCTCCCCTGAATCTAGATGTTGAAAGTGTTGCAGTGACGTAACTGAAGGTAAATTTTAGCAAACATTCTACTTAGACACATTAAGTTAGTAATGGACAACCTCGAAAATATGACATACAGTATAAATCATTATTAACTAATGTAAAGAATCTGTTTGCTCAAGGTCCTTGTATGTTTTAGTAATCATTCATTTCCAAGGCGGTATCACTAATTACATAAATCTAAGAAAAATACATAGAGAAATAGGCACTGTATTTGCCTTCTTTGTTTATATTGACCTATGAAATATATTAAATATTTTTTATTAATGTATAGCATTTACCGAATAATAAACAGTACTGTATATTCACCATTTAGAAAACATGTCAGCAAACCTGTCAGTATCTCTCTAAGCAATTTGAAATCATTTTATATGTGATTTATTTATTTATTTACTATTATTTATCCAGTCATGTTCAAATAATTTGATTGATTGAACACTTCACCAGTGTGACAAGCAAATTTGCTAGCCACCAGGTGCTTCTGAATTGCATATAAATATATGTTTTCCAGTGTAAATAATGTATTACTTTATTACATTTTAATACAAATTTAAATGTTTCATTTGTCATTTCTTTGTTATTTTAAAATGACTTTACATTGTGCCAAAATCCAACTGGGACTGTAGTTCCCACCCTAATTCCAGAAGAGCCAGGGTAAAGATTACTTGCCTTCCAAAACACAGAATCGAAGTCGGTTCCATGGAACTTGTCAGGCATTCCAGCTGCTGTAAGCTTGGGTCCAAGTAGGGTAACGAACTCTTCAAAATCCACCTGGCCATCACCTATTGATAACAAGAACATAGTTGCAATACAAAGCAGACAGTATAGTAAAACCAGAGTCATGTTTACACGTGTATTTAACATTGATTGATGCAATATATGTGTACAATGTTTATATTAATTTGTCAAAACTTGTAAACAATGTTACATAATGTTACATTCATCACGTCTATGCTAACTACTATCAAAATGTTTAAAGGTGAGTGGTGTATTTGTGAAATGTACTCTCTACTACGGGCGATCAACATTTCCTGCTAAACCCACTCTACTCATGGGAACCTTAAATTGCACCCTTGCGGGGGGAAGACATTCTAGCTGGGAAGCACATGGTCACCTACAGAAGCTGGATCCTGACCAGCGCCTCCACCGGGCCACCATCCGTAACTACACCTGTTGGGATTACATCCATGACCAGCCTCATTATGAAGACCACAACTGTTGAACGATGCTGTGATTTTCCAGTCCTCATTAAAACATCTCAGAGATACCACGGCAGTTTTCTATTGGCTTGGACCCTACCTACCGATCCAGGTCGACAAGGTCCAACAGGAGGGAGCTGTAGTGGATTTTAAGATGTTCCACAGGACTGATTATAGCAGCTGTTTAAGAACTACAAGTCTCTTTCACACTCTTGACGACTGCTGGAGTGAGACCCGGAAGGGAGGGGGGCCAAAACCCCCACTATGGATAGTCAAACAAGAAGCTGAATCTCAACATTATACTGTATATCATGATATATCACTTTGGGGCTTGCTGGATCATCCCATAAAGGGAGTTTTGGTTTCAATACATTCAAGGCGTTATGATTT
>JACXGM010035321.1:0-11715 GCA_016801145.1 Umbra pygmaea | reverse complement strand
GAGCGCTCGGCAGTTATTGTATAGTTAGTAACATAACGCATAGCAAGCGTTATCAACATTTTGTTTTGTGTTAATGAAATATAGCCCTTATTTGCAATAGGCCTCCTGTAAGCAACAACCTTGTTACAGATTGTCACCGAGTGTTTTCATTCTATAATTTGACAACTCGGTAAACACTGCATCAAGGCTACTTTCCTTTAATTATTGAAAGCAGAAAGTGAAAATGTCTGCGACGAATTTTCTGCGACAATATTTTGGTTGGTGTGGACATTACGTGTGTGAAAATGAAAGTGAAACCAAACATCAACACAGGTTTATGAAACAAACTAGTTTCATCGTATCGTTTAGTGTGGACTTTGCACCCCAGTGAACTTGTACGCAAAGCTGGTGCACCCGGCAGCTGTTGTTGATCTGTTCTATATGCTGTTTAGACATTAAAACAAATCCGTGGAAAAAAATGTTTGTATATTTAACGGGTTACAGACACTCGTCAATTTTTTTATTTAAAGCCAATTGAATCTTATAATCTTATCAGTTAACGGTTAATAATCGGTTAACAAGTTCCGGTTGTCGGTCGGGAAAATTACCCGAAATGAGCATCCCTACTGATAAGAGTACCGATAGGAGTACTTTTTAAGAACTATGCCAAATGTCACATTTATCAAGCTAAAATCTGCTATTTCTTAGATGTTGATCAGCCAATCCAAATATAGAAAAGTAAATATTCCTACATATCCAGAAGAACAGCATTTACATTGCAGTTCAAGAATGTGTAATATTTATTAGATGTCAATGGTTTACGTCTCCTTCCCTAATTAAGTGAGAGAAACACATTTGTAAACGCGAACGCAATATACGTTTGTGTTCGAATTTGCCCTAAATAAGCATTGCAGAAGTTTTATGTAAGATGAGAATGCCTGTTTGAAGTGACTTTCTCCAAAACAGGGATAATTACCTAATTATTTTATTCTGTTAAGGTATTTTATTGTTTTATTATAATCGGTACACAATTAGCTGTATGTAATTCAATGTAATCTTTTGAACAAAATATAAATAGGCTACATCGAATTTCTTAAGTAATATATCTCAACGTTAGTATGTCAGAACTCAGAAATACCTTTATTTTGTTCACCCAGAAGTTTTGCAAACTATCGACATTAGTCTTTCCTCGCTGAAGGTGGCTTTCAGAGGCTAGGTCCGGGGCGTTGCTCATGCCGTTTTCTACAGTTACAGTATGCACCGAATTGCATCCTTCATTCTTTCCTGTACTTAAATGTACTGGTATCGGTATCGGCCCATCCCTAGATAAAAATATATAAAAATCCATCAAACTCACCAAACTGCTCATTATTTGAAAACGAAGTCCTTTCTCTTTTAAAAAGACTTCTATGACGTGGTTGTACAGCACATCTTTGCGTTAAGTTCCAATAAAAGATCTTGCCCAGTGCTGAGAGTCAATCCTATATTCCTATATTCGCCACCAAAGCTATTTATTCACCTCCATCTGCCATTCTGCTAAAAGTAAAAAATCTAACAATCTAAAAATTTAAAGTTTTAAAGAAATCGGAGAAGGGAGAGCTAAGCTGGGAGAGCTAAGCTAGTTGTTGTTCGGATGGCAAACTTTTGTTACTTTTTTTGCAGAACTTTATTTTTAACTGCCCCTCCTATCAGCAACATAAATTATGCTGACGTAAGGCTAGGCCTGCAGAAACGCTTCACTTGGTCAAAGAATACACCCAACATGGTAAAGTCGAAATCTGATTGGTTAAAAATATGACAATCAACAACATGGTCCTGATGGGCTTCAACAGCAGACGGTATTCACTCGGAATTCTGAAGGCCCTAGTCTACCCGGAGACAACACGGATGAAAAAATCTTATTGGATAAAAGCTTTCATTTATATGAGCTGCTCTAAAAGCAAGGCAACTGAAAAGAACGTACTGTAGCAATGAAATCACCATATAGACTAATTTAAATGAATTTTGTAAAATATATTGTTAAAAAAGATATTAAAGAAGTACAAAAATACATTTCTGATTCTGATTATCTTTAGGCCTTGCAGGCCCTGACGGCCCACCACTGGTTGACTAGCACGTGGAGGTCTGTACGACCCTCCAAGGGTATTCCTCCCCAGACCATCACTGACTCACCACCAACCCGGTCATGCTGGATGATGTTGCAGGCAGCATAGCATTCACCGCATCTCAATTTCACGTCTGTCACATGCTCAGTGTGAACGTGCTCTCATCTGTGAAGAGAACGAGGCACTAATGGTAGACCTGCCAATTATGGTGTTCTCTGGCGGATCAAGCCGCATTGTGCTGGGCTGTGAACCCAGGTCCCACTGGAGGACGTCAGGCCCTGATACCACCCTCATATGTTAGAAACATGCACACCAGTAGCCTGCTGTAGGTCAGTTTGTAGGGCTCTGGCAGTGCTCCTCCTGTTATACTGTGATAATTGCATGTTCCCTTAATTTATTTGACCAGTGTAATATTACGTCTTACAGCTAACATGTATAGAACCCCATCTAACAGCTAATAATTAAGTACCCCATCTAACAGCTTATAATTAATTACCCCATCTAACTGCTTAAATGTAATACCATGTAATAGCTAACCTTATAATAGCCAGAGGTTGACATTTATTTGAGTAAAAGTACTTTTTTGAGTAACTCTGAGTTCACAAGTTTTGGGATGTCCCTACTTAAGACCAAATTGATCAGGTAAAGGGAGTTCATATCTTAACAGTAACATATAAAACAATTAGAAAGAGTAAAGGAAATATCAATCATGGTCACTGGTAAGATGTGAAATCCCTTTACCTGATCATTTTGGTTTTATGTAGGGACTTCCCAAAACTTGTGAACTCAGAGTTACTCAGAAAAGTACTTTTACTCAGTACTTTGTCCACCTCTGATAATAGCAAATCTACCGTAACTGTTGCTCTTCTTAGTACCTATTGTTGCAAAATTTCGTGAATTTTCTAAATTTAAGACTGTCCATGGGGATTAATGTGAATAAACTGGATATTTTCAATATTCTTTGTTATGACACTGTTAGACTATGGGAACTTAAATGTATTTGAAAAAAACATCTTGCAGCATAATCTTTGTAAAAACAACCTGATTTAATGCAACTTCAGTTGAATGTCGTCCCTATATTCGTCAAGTAACTAGTAACTCACATACATCTTCTGCACCAGTCTATTGATTTTTATTGAGAAAGATAAGCATTGACATGATCTGGGGTCAGACGCAACCGCAACCTGGTGACCGTCAATTTAGCCGCCGAAAACACATGCTCTGGGGACTGACGTTCCCGGGATGCACAGATACCTCCGCGTTAACTTGGGCAGCCCGGGGACAGAGTAGCTATGTGAGTGGAGTTGAGAGTTTGGAAGTCCCGCTCCTAGCTCACTGAACGGTTGGTTCGCTCTGCTCCACCACTACACACCTTTTTCAACCACTCCACTCAAACCCGCACATCGCTCACATGAAAAATGATGATACTCCAAATTTGCTTCAAGAATTTTTTAAGTCATATTACAATATTAACAAAACCCATCTATTTTGTGACCATATATGTTAAGTATTTAGTGAACTCCATGATGACACATGAATAAAGTGCACTAGCCAGGCAAGTAACCTACACACATATGGCTCATTAGGCTTGGCATGTCCTGACCATGTGAAGTGAGCGGTAAGGGAGCGATATTGAGCAAGCGCCTTCTGGGCCGATCCCGCTCCGCTCACATACTCTGCCCGGGGAACCTGAATTCTCTTCATGATTACTTTGAAATCAAAACGGAATCTTGCTGGTAACTGAGTATGGTGTCAAATATTTCCCTCGGTTGGTAAAATGTTTAACTGCTGCCACACAGGGAAATTAATATAATTGCTTCAAAACTTATACGCAACCTGCATTAGTTTAATCGATTACAATTGAACGTGATCTACAAAATTCTTAATGATCAATTATTGATCGTCAATTAATGATGCACATCTCTAGTTTTTTTCCCACTGAACAAGAGCACACTTATTTTTTACAGTGTACCCACAAAACCTTTTATCTGTGACTCAGTGGTGAGAGGATCAGATTTGTAATCGGAAGGTTGTTGGTTTAATTCCCAGATGGGCCAAATGTCATTGTACCCTTGAGCAAGGCACCTTACCCTGAGATCCTCCAGGGGATGTCCCTCAAATTGCAGTCAGCTCTGGATAAACACAAGTGCTAAATAGGTAAAATATATGGAGTAACCCATACCTAATCTGTTTCTGTCTATAGTAACCTCAACACTATACAGCCGTATGCAAAGGTTTAGGCACCCTTGTAAATTTACATTATTTTCATTTAGAAATAAATCAGTGTTTGGATCAGCAATTTCATTTTGAGCTGTCAAATAACTGAGAGACACAGTAATGTTTCGGTAGTGAAATGAGGTTTATTGGATGAACAGAAAATGTGCAATATGTATCAAAACGAAATTAGACAGGTTGATAAATTTGGGCACTCTTGACATTTTGTCGATTTGAATACCTGTAACTACCTAGCACTGATTGATTGGAATACAATTGGTTTGATGAGCTCATTAAGCCTTCAACTTCATAGACCGGTGCATCCAATCATAAGAAAAGGTATTTAAGGTGACTAATTGCAAGTAGTAGTTCTTTGATTCTCCTCTGAAGACTGGCAACATGGGGGCCTCAAAACAACTCGCAAATGACCTGAAAACAAAGATTGTTCAACATTATGGTTTAGGGGAAGGCTACAAAAAGCTTTTGCAGAGATTTAAACTGTCAGTGTCCACTGTGAGGAACATAGTGAGAAAATGGAAGACCACCGGCACAGTTCTTGTTAAGGCCAGAAGTGAACTAAATATTGATGTGATATTTCTGTTTGAGTGCACAAATGTATGCACCTGTCTAATTTCATTTTGATGCATATTGCACATTTTCTGTTTGCCCAATTAACCTAATTTCACTACTGAAATATTACTGTGTCCTTCAGTTATTTGATAGATCAAAATGAAATTGCTGATCCAAAAACCCAATTATATATAAATGAAAATCATGGGAATTGTCAGGGGTGCCTAAATGTTTGCATATGACTGTATGCCTGCCCCTGAGAAAGTCAAGGTGCTTCGAGATGGCTGGGTGAATGAGCTGGGCTGTGGGTGAATGAGCTGGGCTGTGGGTGAATGAGCTGGGCTGTGGGTGAATGAGCTGGGCTGTGGGTGCAACTCCAGGACCAAGGAGTATGACCACAGTCCTTCACTAGTGGTCTAAGAGGCTACAGAATCAGATCAGGACCGGAACAGCCAGTCATAGGAGTAGGTCGTCTGAGGCTGTGCTATACAGGGCAGTGGGTCATGGGTTTTTTACACTAATTTCATTTCCACCCACCCAAACACTGTAAATAGGGTTTTCACAAAGTTAAAGGAGGAAATGGAGAAAACTTCAAGTTGCTAGATGAATGACATGTAACGTCTACAAAATGAAGAATTGTTTATGCAAGACCATTTGTCTTGCGTAGCCGTGCTATTATTGGGCTGAGGAAATTGTGTTATCATACTGGGTGTTCTGGGGGCTTAGGTTAGCAGGCTATAGGAAACTGCTGGATAAGTTACACAGCGGTTCCAGTGGAAAAATGATATTTCACTTTTATTTTTCCTCTGTAAAATGGTTTGGTAACATGGTAAAGCAAAGTGTTGATTCCTCCTACACACACTGGGTAATAGGGGGAGGCTTGCTGGCTGGGTGGTGTCCCAGGGCACGGTGTTGTGATCCCTGAAGACAATGGAAAGAGGGAGGCAGGCAAAACCTGTGAAGAACATCTGCACCCATGTCTAAACAGGCTCACATACATTTGTTTTCTGCCCTTCTAAGGACCTGACACATGACCTTTGATGCAGAATTCTATGTTCCCTATTCTCTAGCAGGGTTCCAGCACGTCCTAGAAAACCTTTATATTTATTGGCTGTTTTTCCAGTCATGGAAAACGCATGGAAATTTACAATATCTAAAATGTCCTGGAAATATTTGGAAAGCCATGTAAAATGTTAGGCTACAAACCATATACTGTTCCCTTTCATTTTCTATAAAGCAAATTGGAAAAGCAAACCATGCTGCAAAAAAATATTCTTCCAATTCCCACTAGTCATGGTCAGGCTCGAACCGCTGACTTGATTGACATAGACTGGCAATGCAGGGAGTTTAGGTCGATTTGTACTTCTACGTCGAGGTTGCGGCATAGCCTACACTGTAGCTGGTTGCCTACACAGTACCCTGCGTCGTACCCTGCGTCGTACCCTACGACGTAGCTGGCGCGCACCTCCAAAAATGTAGCTAGAGCGTAGGTTACGCCAGTAACATTGAACATTTTGAATCAGCCACATGGCTACATTAAGGGAAAGGTCTGGGGTATGTTCAAAGACAAGCTAAATAAGTTAGTCCAGTTCTTATTTTTTAAACAACCCGCTCAGATAGTAGTTGTGAATGGTGGGTTATGGCGACAAACCTTTTACAACATTTCACCCCCATGAACATACCCTAAAGTGTCTTCCCCAGTCTCGATCTCTTTTTTCTTTGTAGTTCGTTGTGAACTCTGGGAGAAACATGAAACATATATGAAATGAAGCTGTCTATGTACATACCAGGTACGTCACCAGACCCGTTCTTTCGGGCTTCTTTCCCTGTGTTTCTGATCAGCAGGGGTGTTGAGAGTGCCGACAACCAGTCAGCTGGGCAGGTGGTAAAAACCTGCAAAACAAGAACAAATACTGGAAATATTTCAATGTATGTGCTAACGCTTTGCTCATTGTGCAGGGTGGTTTGTCACACTGCCAGTAAGTCTGGTGCGCATCGGGCAAATAAAACTATTTCCCCACAGATAAATAAGAGATTACTACTGTAAGTTGACTACTCTTGTGTTGACAAGTTTACTTGAATCTGTTCTTTTAGTTTATTTAGCTATACCCAATGAATTTGTGCTCTCGCATTTAAGCTAATGTCAGCTAACCAGTCAATGTAACTTGACAGGGCGGGTTTGTGTAAAATAGCTAGAGTGCAAAGACTGCATTTAGCTTCTGGCTAGTTTCCCGGAAAACGCATGTGAACTATGTTTTTGTTTTGTAATGTTGCCACTTAAATGTACTTTCAAGTTTAAATACCAAGCAAGTGAAATACTGTCTAGCTAACTTCTACATTGCTGCTCATCAGCGCCCTCTAGCCAAACTGTGAACAGTTTCCATATTAATACTCATGTGAACTCAGTCGTATGTTCCTGCACAACCGGAGGCTGCAGTTTTAGGACCCCAGTTTTAGGACCGCAGATTCAGGACCCTAGTTGTTTGTGTTGACGCTTGAAACTTACACATTAATAACCGTCCCATCTATAGACTTTTACTAATTTAGAGGTTTTTGTTAATGTAAATAAATATTATAGACAATACAATGATAGACGGTGAAATGATGTCCACTACGGATTAAAATATTGCTTAACAGCAAGGTTTTAGAGTGGTTAAGGTTAGTGTAAGGGTTTGGGTAAGGCTTATGGATTTAGTGATAGAAAGTAAAAATCACCTGTCTGTATCACTCTGCAATCTAGACACAAACTAGGGTCCTGAAACTGTGGTCCTAGAACTGTGGTCCTAAAACTGCAGCCTCCGGTTGTGCAGGAACACCCTTCTCTGTAAACTAGCCTAGAAATCTAGACGCACCCTAGTGGCAGCAAATATAATTTGCAGCCAGGGTCAGTCTAGCAACTCTTCGTTGACTTGCGAGCTGGAAAAACCAAATTCTGGGCAGGCCAATCACAACGTGTATAGCGTCGGTGGGCGGGCTTAACGTAATTACGGAAAAACAAAGAAATGGTTGCTGCTGCTGGCGAACATCGGTTTTTCGAATCTGCTTTGGCTGCGACTCTGGTAGACTTGGAGTTAATATTTTCTTTGAGAAAATAACAAAGAACAGCACTGAAGTTATTCTTACAAAAGAAAGATGTGTTCGTAGTTTTCCGACCAGACACTTCGTTGCTCTGGTTGGTTGTAGCGCTGTCCTATTGCGTGCATAGGGAATTTGAAAGACAACCGCCCCTCGGATTGAGCACTGCCAATGGTGAGTTCCCAGACCCTACATCTTGATGCCAGGCTACATGTGAACTGCTGTGTCCACTCCCAACCTATTATTACTTAAATAAATGAAAACATTTTGTGCGGAGGGTGAAATATTTGTCTACAGACAAAAACAGAGGTGATGTTTCTGGATATATCTTAAAAAAGACATTAAAGAAAGAGTAAAAATGGCATGTTGGAACAAACCTAATATTTACAGTATGTTATCAAAACAGAAAGGGTTATACTAAGTTCATGTACATTTTGCTATTATTTTGTTCTAAAATATCTGATCAAATTGTGATTGTTGCACGTCTCAGTCATTCAGTGTTGCCATCCACAGATTTTTCTTTTCCGTAATTGGTCTAATTTAAAAAACAATGTTGCAGGTGAAAATATATAATTCACGGGTGGCAATTTTATCTGCAATTCTTAACAGAAACACGTCCGCCGCATTTTTCTTTGAATAAATTGATTAGGGCTATGTTGCTGTGCCTGGTAGGGAAGGAGACCGCTGCTGTGTCTAAGGTGTGAAGGCCATTGCACACCTCCAGCTGCATGTGGCGCAAAATGTGAATGGTGTCGTCGTTTTTTTGTGTTGAACAGGGTTTTTGCCGTGTTGTAAAATTGTTTTCTAGCTGCTTCTGTCGCTTTGATTTGGTCAGAAAGCCACACTCCTTTTTGTCGTTAAAAGTGTGAATGTTGATTTCAGATGCTAAAGCCCTTATTGTTTTGGTAATCATTCCCCGCTAACCATATATTTTCCTTCTGTTGGGAATGATTAGAAGTATAAAAGCACAACTCATGTGACTGGACAAAACAACCAAGAAAATATAGTTGGGGTAGTAAAAATCAATGGTTTTCGATGCTTGGGGTAGACTGGTGTGTGAGGCTGGAATTGTAAAGCTTGGCCCTATAGTGATTGTACATCTAAAGTTCCACAAATATCTTTAAAGTTGTCCTTGGAAAGTCCTGGAAAATGAAGCCTTCGCTGATCTGTTTCTCTGGTCTCCTGATCCCTACTGGATTTTTCTGCACTTATGTTATTTTAGACCACTTTTTGTCTTCGCAACCATTGGATAGTTGTCCCCAATCGTTGTCCCTTTGGTAGTCTTTGTGGGGTGTGTGGCCAGTCTGTAATTACTGGTAGGTAGTTTTAGAGACCGTTACCTCAGCAGCGCCCGACCCCATCAAACCCAGGCTACTTAACCGTGTCCTTGATGCTGTGTCTCCATGGCCGTGTTGGAGAACACAGAATTACACAGAATTACACACATGAACCAAAGCGCTAACAAAGTACACATCCATCTTTTGATAGCTGTTCTGTCTAGAAAATACTACAATTTTAATTCCATTTCTTTATTTTTTTCCCCCCTCATTTCCCACTAACAAGGCCTTGTCTGCAGCTCTGCAACTACTTGGACAGATTTGTGGGATGGTGAGCGGTGAACAAAATATATTTGTTTGTTAGTATTACTAAAATTTAGAGACTCAGAACATTTTTAAATGTTCTTTAGTTCATATATGGTGTATATTAGGAAAAACACTTTCAACTCTCAATGTTTCTTATCCTTGGTGCCTAATCTTATTTAATTAAAGGTGTTGGGTATGAGTCAAATGTCGTTTTACAAGTGTTTGTGTTTTGGTCACATGGGAATGTCACCATTGAGGCAATTAATGGGTCTGTGTTTTAGGCTGTTAACCCAGGTTGTTCAGAGCTCACTGTTTATGATCAGGCCTACTGGATAATGTCAATACTAGGACAGCCTAATTTGTGGTTGCTCATTACTTGTACTTCCTGATACTTCCTTTTGTTCCTACATGCACACACAAACAGAAAAATATGAACTTAATATACCATTTCTGATTTATCTTTTCATGGCTTCTTTGACCACTTTCACAGTTGATCGGGGCCTGGTTAATGTGGTGATGAGGTTAGGCTACTTTGGGGTCTTGGTGATATGGTTAGTGTACTCTGTTGTCTTGGTGATGAGGTTAGTTTACCATGTTGTCTACGTTAGTTTACTCTGTTGCTGTGGTGATGAGGATACTCTCCAGAGAGTATCTGAGTTGAGTGTAGTGGTTTCTGCTGAATCAGTGACTGTGGACCTGTGTGTGCATGCGCGGTAACAAGTGGTGATGAGGCGAGGTTGACGAAATGCAGCAGGCCTTATTTAACTCATCATTGGTTTATCATGGACAGAGTAGGGCTTTGTGCAGCTAAGACAACTGTGCATATTGTCTAATTGATTTAATGAGTAAACATGTTAGAATGCACAGAATCTCACACTACCCAAAGTCATTATTAAATACTGCAATGTCCAGGGCCCGTATTCAGGAAACATTATGTTACTGGTAAAAGTTTCCTCATGAAACCTATTCACAGAGCTGCTGAGACCAACTTTTAGTAAGAAATTCTGACAACTCTTACGCTAAGAGTAATGGCATGGTTGACCTCGTTGCTATGGATGATGCAATGTTCCACAAACAAGCGTACTATGCCCGAAGTGATTGGCTGATTGGGGATCAAAAGTAAATTAAGCAATATTGTAGGATGTTATGTAGATGCCATATTGAAATAAAGATTCAAATTAATATTTAGCCATAGTGTCACTGATTTAAATGTGAAACTGAGAATTATATACTGACTAAAACATGAAACGCAGTATTACATACTGACTCTTCAGATAATTCTCTGTGAAATCAGTGACACTTTGGCCAAAGTTTAATTTTAGTATCTGTATTATGTTCAGAAAATGTTTAGCCTCTTAAATGTCTGGCAGCTCGTAAACAAATAGCGGATTTGCAAATATGCAGCAGTCTTCATTATTAAACCATTGGCCTGACCCTACATTGAGCAAACAAGAGAAACCCAAACTGGACGCAAGGACAACTTTTACTTCTAAGGCAACTTGTGATGGAGAGAAGAAGATTATTAAAGAGACATTTAAAAGTTGGCATAACCTCAAAAACCAAAGAAGTCTCAAAAGCGCAAGTACATTGAAGAATTCAAGCGACAACTACTGCCACAGGTTATAAGACAATTAAGTAAATTCCCCTTGTTATGTCATCATAAACTATTTTAAAATGTGATGTAGGCTATAATTCGAAGCATTCATTGCCTTTAAAGGAGACTCTGCATGTCAGGATATTTTCTGATTTGGTCCTCATGACCTCGCACTCTAACTTTTCACAGATTTAAGAGCTGGTTTTAGCACAAAAGCTTTGAAATACTCTTAGACCAAACCTTTAGGAGTCTTAATATTAGGAGTGACACGCCCATTATTTTAAAGAGTTTCTCCTAAATCAGTGAGTTAGGAGCTACTTTTATCCTTAACAGGCTTCTATTAGCCCATTATTAAATACAGTAAATAACAGGTATCCATTAGCCCATTATTTAATACAGTAAATATTAGGCTCCTTTTAGCTCATTATTTAATACAGTAAATACCAGGCTCCTTTTAGCTCATTATTTAATACAGTAAATACCAGGCTCCTTTTAGCTCATTATTTAATACAGTAAATACCAGGCTCCTTTTAGCTCATTATTTAATACAGTAAATACCAGGCTCCTTTTAGCTCATTATTTAATACAGTAAATA
>JACXGM010035319.1:0-11860 GCA_016801145.1 Umbra pygmaea | reverse complement strand
GAGGGTCTAAACACAGATTAAATGGAGAACAGGAGGGTCTAAACATAGGTTAAATGGAGAAAAGCAGGGTCTAGACAGAGGTTAAATGGATAGAAGGAGGTTATAAGTGCAGGTTAAATGGAGAACAGGAGAGTCTAAACGCAGGTTAAATGGAGAACAGGAGGGTCTAAACACAGGTTAAATGGAGAAAAGGAGGGTCTAAACACAGAATAAATGGAGAACAGGAGGGTCTAGACAAAGGTTAAATGGATAGAAGAAGGGTCTAAGCACAGGTTAAATGGAGAACAGGAGGGTCTAAACACAGGTTAAATGGAGAACAGGAGGGTCTAGACACAGGTTAAACGGATAACAGGAGGTTTTAGACACAGGTTAAATGGATAACAGGAGGGTCTAGACACAGGTTAAATGGAGAAAAGGAGGATATAAACACAGGTTAAATGGAGAACAGGAGGGTCTAGACAGAGGTTAAATTGATAGGAGGGTCTAAACAGTGGTTAAATGGATAACAGGAGGGTCTAGACACAGGTTAAATGGAGAACAGGAGGGTCTAGACACAGGTTAAATGGATAGCAGGAATAATAATAATAACTTGGACTTATATAGCGCCCTTCAAGGTACCCAGAGTCGCTTAACAAATAGGGGGGGGGGTTAGGGGTCTAAAGACTTAATGAAAAGGAGGGTCTAAGCACAGGTTAAATGGAGAACACAAGGGTCTAAACACAGGTTAAATGGATAGAAGGAGGGTCTAAACACAGGTTAAATGGAGAACAGGAGGGTCTAAACACAGGTTAAATGGAGAACAGGAGGGTCTAAACACAGGTTAAATGGAGAACAGGAGGGTCTAAACACAGGTTAAATGGAGAACAGGAGGGTCTAAACACAGGCTAAATGGAGAACAGGAGGGTCTTAACACAGGTTAAATGGAGAACAGGAGGGTCTTAACACAGGTTAAATGGAGAAGATGATCCATCCAGTAGCAGACCTGTCTATCTGTCTCCCTCCCAGATTCGTCAGCCTTGCTGAGGTAGAAGTGCAGCTTGTCTGCAACCTTCTCACTCAGCTTCTCCACAATATCGAGGGTGCGCTTGCAGAGTGCCTGGCCCATGGGGTCAAAGAACACAAAAACCAGGTCTGCTTGTTCCCCTGGAGAGACACAAATCAGGGTTTATTGATTACATATACAGTTTCAACCAAGTATAAATTATCCATAACTGCAAGCTTTCTTAACAGTCCTGTACAAAAACTATTATCAATTAACTATTATGTACATAATCAAACATTTGTTTTTTATTTTGCATATAAATAGTAAATCTATTAACAAAACAGATGTGTAGAATACAACGTAGACCAGCCATCACCAATTAGCGGACTCCGGACTGGGTCTGGACCGCAGGATGGTTCTCTCCACACCGTAACACATCTCTCATAAAATAATAATATTGGCGGAGCTTCTCGTTTTTTAGTCGAGCGCACTTTAGCCAGCTTAGGGAAGATACAAGGGCCTATGTGTGTAATTCAGACACGTGCATCATTTAAATCACTTCACGCAACGTAAGCCAATCAAAGCTATTGTTCACAGTGCATGGAGACCAATAGAGACCCTTGTAATCAGGACAGGGAGGGATAGGCGAAATCAGGAATGAGAGGTTACGGAAGTGACAACGATGCATACACTCAAGGTAAGCAGTCAACTTAGGTGTCTTGTTGTGTCAACTACAAAGTTTCTTAGTTCTTTATAAGTAATAGCTCTAGCCAATTTTGATTCTCCGACTCAACTCAAAAAAGCAGGGATCAATACTGCAGTCTCTCACTTCTCATATCGGGTTATTTTTAAAGAGAAAGTGCACAATTTCCTCCAAAATACACCTCAGTAGCATAACAAAAAGTGTAGTAAATAACATGAATTTCTTCCTCTACACACCCTTAAATTGTGACAGACGGCAGAGACAATGATTATAAAATGAATAATTTTTTTATCCTTAAAACTCCTCATCCATCATCATTAGATGATGATGCAGTTCTACCTATATGTATTTGATGTACACTCTCTGGTCACTTTATGCTCTCTACATCTGATGTAGCAGAATTCAAATGCACCTTTAAAAGCAATTTTCCAAAGCAATTTTCCATGCCAAACCTATAATATTTACTAATTCTACTGTTGTACATTTTCCAGATCACTGCTCAGTACATAGCGTTTTATTATTATTATTATTACTATTGTCATTATTATTTAAAAAATTATTTATATTGTTGTAATTCTTTTTTTTTAAGCCCACTGCATAGATGCACCGTGCCATGTCAAAAGAATTTCTCTGCATAGGATGATGTATGTTATTCGATGCATATGATAAATAAACAACTTTGACTTTGTGTGTGTGTGTGTGGATGAAGGGACTGAGTCATGGCATCATACCAAAGGAGGTAATAGCAAGGTTGACATCAAAGGGGTAGACCATGTCCCCGTCCACCAACCCTGGGGTGTCAACGAACGTCACTAGGCTGAACTTCTTCTGCTTGGAGGTGGAGATCTCAGCGGACAGGTATTCTGTAACACCTGAAACAAATGCCAATTATGTCAGCCAGGCCCCATGGATTTCCCATTCTTCCCTCCAGGCAATCATCCTCTAAAGTTATTGGATAAAAAGAAGTCTTGATCAGTATGCAGTGTGCTGGTGGACTGGTGCCTCCATTATTGCTTCAACCTGACATTTTTGCAAACATTAAAGATGAACTGAACTGAAAGAATCAACGTTGATAACGTGTTATGTATGACAATTAAAAACAATTACACAAAAAATTAATTTAACAAAACTGCGTTTGTTAGCATAGAAGGCTGCCAATTTCGATGACGTCACTGGTATGGTAGGGACCTGAGAAGGTCTACAGTATAGGCAACAGCTGCAGCATGTTACACACTAAAATGAGTAAATTTAATGGCATTATGTATTAATTTTGTCTCAAGATACTGTATACAATACAAAGTTGTCTAAAATATGCATTATGTTGTATTTGCATGATGTGCATTGTAATTATTACACAGTAAATTATTAATGCACCAATAGTGGTTCATGGTGTTATAAGAGGGAAATGTAGCCTACTGTCATGCACTCTGATTGTATCCAAGCACATTATGCATTTTAGGAAATAGAGACTGCTTATGTATCGTGTGCATTTAGAGAAAATTGAAAAATATGATTGAGGTCCTGTGCGTTTTAGAAAATCAAGGCAGATGAATGGAAAATATGATTGGACAAATTCATCCAATGGGGTTGCTTGTTAAGTTACCTGCACGGAAGATTAGTGAGTTTTGCTGTTTACTTTAGGCTAGTTCATAGTTGGCTGATTTTTTCTTTGTTGGTGTTGATGGATATTGCATGGATGGATATTGCACAGATATCTCTTACTATGGAACTAGTAGCTATTTCTTTGAGTTAAACTCCCTCTGCATCAACAATCTGCCCTGAGACGGTGAACATCAGCTAGCTTCAGGGTGAGTAGAAAGGGACATTGGATTCTGTTTACAGACCCGCTGTGGTTTAGATGGCAGCTAGTAAATGCATTATTATCGATCTGTGATATTGTCAGAGTCACGGTTTATTTATAGAGTCTTTGGTCGGAGTGCTAGATTGTGGAGTTTGACATGAGTGCCTCCAACATTTTTAGCTGATAGCCCTTTCCCTAGGTTGGATCGTTTGGTACTGTATCTAGTTTGACTCAATTTCAATCATTGCCCAGTGTCAGTCTCAGTTTTGTTGAACACTATAAAGCCGACACATTAGGCTTTATTTGTGCGCGTATGTGAATATGTACATATTTTCTGTGTGTTACAATAATGTTACATCCAGCCCTTTGCTAAGTAGACTTGCTAGCATAACTGTCCTCTGCCTGACGTGAGCGATTCAGCGCCCTTTCCCTGTGGCAGATAGTGACGGTGGTGTTACTTTCTGTTGGTCTATCTGTCTGCCCTGTACTGTAGCCTGAAAAGTCAAACAATGATGGAATGGCCTCATGTTTCAGTCTGTTGGACATAATCCTCACCAGTGGACCTGTTGTGTTGAAAGTACAGCTCGCTAAATTGTCTGTCGCTAAAAATGATTGCTACAGACTTAGGGGCTGTCGGAGAGCTAGCCAGTTTTTAGGCAGCTAGCCATGACTTGAGGGCTGGTTTCCTTGTCAAAGGTAGCCTGTGGAAATTATTTTAACCTCAGCTGCCAAAGCCCTATACCATTCATTACTGCAACCAGGGGCAATACAGTATAACCCCCCCGACCTGTTGGTTTCTGTTTCCTCACTCATGTCAGTTAGCCTCAGACTCATTACTGTACCTGCTATGGCTGAGCTGCTAGTGCTAGCTACGTAGTAGCTTACCATACCAGTGACGTAGCAGATTGTTGAAAATCCAAAATGGCGGCACCCATGTAACAAAAGCAACACCTTCAACGTACCATTTTATCCTTTTTAACAAATTTAGCCATTTTAATCATTGTACCAATGAGAAGAATAAAATATGTCTGTTTTATCACCTTTACATAAAATTCCAGTTCAGTACATCTTTAAAGGGATTAGGAGGTGATGGTACAGACATAACTGGGACTGGCTGTGTGCACTCATACATAAAGTGACCTGACATTTTTTTAGTTTCTCATCGGTTTGTGAAGTTATTATGATTTCTTCCCAGTGTGTGTGCTTTAGATTTCTCCAGTTTTCCAGCTCCCAGTCTAATAAGACAATATTACATTTCTATTCATCCAATAGATTGCTTTCACTCATTTATCCCAGCCGCAACCCAATAGTCATTATCTGTGTATTTAAGTTAATTTAAAATGTAATGTGGTGGTCGGTCATTCTTAATTGTCAGTGTTCTGTGTCATAAGTGTTACTTCTCCCTGTCTCACGTAGAAGCGTGTTGTTAAAAGAAAACTATTCACCAGTTTTTGCCCCTCAAGTCCGCTTTGCTTTGAACAAGTGTTTTAGTATTAAATATGTTTGACTTCACTCTGCAACCTTCGCACCTGTCTCCCATTCCTTTCTACAACATGGATTCACAATATAACAACCTCAGACAAAAACAATACTTAAAAGAACTCAGAGAACTCAGGGATCAAATAAACAGTGACAGATTTGACTCTGGGAGCAACTTGTAAGGTCTGAATCAGGCCTTACAATCTCAATCAGCAGAGATGCCAGTTGTCATAGTTACCCACAACAGCTCTTCAACTGGCAGCTTTACGGTGGGAAGCAAAGACATAAAGCTAGCCAGTGAAGAACGACTGTGAAGCAACGCAGAGTGAGGGTTACACGACACCGCACATATGTCAGTGCACACCCACATCCACACACACATAACTGACCGAAATACTTTCGCCTCAGCATCAGGACAGTTGAAACACATATCCGCCCTCCCCCTGCTTGAGGTGACACTATTCATTGAGAGGGGCAGGTGGTACCAGCCAGTACACACTGCAGACCTGTGCTACTGCTACTGTTGGGGAACATCAGCCTTTCCAACATTCAAGAACTTCGGCATGGCGGCTCTACCCCATGAAGCATTAATCTCCACAGCGCTGAATACTCCATAGATTTCCACTCAACATGCCCCATCTCCACGCTCAATGGCAGGGGGCTTTCCACCACCCAACAGAGGGGCTTTTACTGCACCACGGCTAGGTTCAGCCAACAGCCAGCATACAGCAGTGGACGGACAGGATACAATGTAACAACACAGATATACAGTATTAGCTAGAGACACGCTGCCCCAATAACCATCCTAAAAGGTGAAATTGTAAATGTGTAACCTTAGACAAGCAGACATCATACAGCTTTTTATATCCGCATGTATTTCCCATCTATTGCTTTAAATCCATGGGTGAAAAGGTAAAGAGTGATATTCTACTCTGGCCCTGCTAGAGAGTGGGCTTGGCCACCTCAGACTGGGAAAGACACATTACCCAGCATTCATCAGGAAATGGGCAAAGGCTGTGAAAATGCTGCATCATCTAGACTGCAACAATCAGCCCTGAATAGCAGAACGGGGCAGGGCTTTTTATACCAAACATGTTGGGAGTATGAGTGCTGACGTAGTAACATTTTAGCAGTTTAGGTCACAATAAATTAGAATTCATGGATAGGTGGAGCCATTTCACCTTTTGCTCCATTTTGTCCCAGACGCACCTGAGTCAAATACCATCTAGGAAATCTGAAGTGCTATAGTGACGTAGCCTTTAAACCAACCAGTCCAACCAAACCAATGTCTCGAGAAAATTACATCTTAATGTGGCATTTTCATGTCCTGCATAAACTCTGACATCTGAACACAAACTTTGGACCATTTTGTTGAGAGATTGCTACCCCAACACTGTCTGCTGTGATCCCAGGCATATATTAAACACCTGTTCATCTGGACGACACACTCTTGTCCCAACAAATGATCAATCAGCCTCCCCAGCACAGCACCATGACGAGCATCAAGCAAACAGAGAAACACGTTGTAAAAGAGAGCACAAGACAGCAAACCACAACAACAGAGAAGAAGAGATGACAAACAGCATTTTGATGAGTCGTCCTCTTAATAACATGTCATTGGAGAAAGAGAGGCATTGTTGTCAGGCTGTAGAGGTAAATAGCTAGCGGTATCCAGGACGACTCCACAACGATGCTCCTATAACAGGCGGGGGCCGTAGGCTCCATTGTCATGGCGGAGACCGCTGTGTCCCTAACAGCTGTGACATTTTATAGCCTCTCCCTGTTTCTTCTCCTGACTCCAGCACACTGCTGTCGATGGGGCGTGTGACTCACAGATGCGCACTGTACACTGTGCAGCCTGCACCCGGTCAACCCTCTCCCTCTCTCCCTCTCTCCCTCTCTCCCTCTCTCCCTCTCTCTCTGCTACACGTCTAACTGTCACCATGGAGCCATACTGAGTTGAACTGCCCTCCGGCCTGAAACACCTTGGCCACGCCTATCTAGTCGGAACTACGTTATAATGACCACCTACAGTATCTAGTCACACCGCACAATGGAGTCTACAGTATCTACATTATTATGACCACCTACAGTACAGTATCTAGTAGCACCGTACTGTAGAGTCTACAGTATCTTCATTATTATGACCACCTACAGTACCGTATCTAGTAGCACCCCACTGTAGAGTCTACAGTATCTACATTATTATGACCACCTACAGTACCGTATCTAGTAGCACCCCACTGTGGAGTCTACAGTATCTACATTATTATGACCACCTACAGTACAGTATCTAGTAGCACCCCACTGTGGAGTCTACAGTATCTACATTATTACGACCACCTACAGTACTGTATCTAGTAGCACCCCACTGTGGAGTCTACAGTATCTACATTATTATGACCACCTACAGTACCGTATCTAGTAGCACCGTACTGTAGAGTCTACAGTATCTACATTATTACGACCACCTACAGTACTGTATCTAGTAGCACCCCACTGTGGAGTCTACAGTATCTTCATTATTATGACCACCTACAGTACCGTATCTAGTAGCACCGTACTGTAGAGTCTACAGTATCTACATTATTATGACCATCTACAGTACTGTATCTAGTAGCACCCCACTGTGGAGTCTACAGTATCTTTATTATTACGACCACCTACAGTACCGTATCTAGTAGCACCCCACTGTGGAGTCTACAGTATCTTCATTATTACGACCACCTACAGTACCGTATCTAGTCACACCGCACAATGGAGTCTACAGTATCTACATTATTATGACCACCTACAGTACCGTATCTAGTAGCACCGTACTGTAGAGTCTACAGTTCCTACATTATTATGACCATCTACAGTACCTTATCTAGTAGCACCGTACTGTAGAGTCTACAGTATCTACATTATTACGACCACCTACAGTATCTAGTCACATCGAACTGTGCAATATCTCTACAGTATCTGGTACCACGGTACTGTAGATTCTACCATATCTACATTAGTATGACGACCTAGCTAGTAACACCGCACTGGAGTCTACAGTATCTACTTTACTATGACCAACTAGCAAGTAGCAACACACTGGAGTCAACAGTACCTATATTCTTAAGACCAGATAGCTAGTAGCATCCCGCTGGAATCTACAGTGCCCACATTATTATGACCACCTAGCGAGTAGCACCATACTGTAGTTCAAGCCTACTGCAGTCATATACAGCTACTGTACAGGCGAAGATGAAAGCATGACCTTTGTCTTTCAAGACATACCCAACAGTGAAAAACAATGACAATGAAGGAGCAGATCATAGTGTAATCCTCACTGATATGCTCCAGTTAAAACACTATAGTGCCAAATGTATGTGGACACCCCTACTAATGGTGGAGGTGGGATAATGGTCTGGGGCTGTTTTTCAGGTGTTTGGCTAGGCCACTTAGTTCCAGTGAAGCGCCATCATAAACCCACAAAATACAAAGACATTTAAGAAAAATTGGTTGCTTCCACCAGTCTGAGGAAGGCCCTCTCCTGTTGCAGTTGGAATGTGCCGCTATGCACGAAGCAGGGTCCATAGAAACATGGTTCGGTGTCATTGGTGTTGAGGAACTCAAGTGGCCTGCACAGAGCCATGACATCAACCCCATTGAACACCTTTGGAATGAATTGGAATGAAGATTGCGAGCCAGTCCAACATCATAGGAGCTTGCTCTTTTGGTTGAATGGGCACAAATTCCCACAGACACACATCACATTTAGCAGAAAGCCTTCCCATTAGAGTGCTGTTATAACCAATGGGGGGGGGTTGGAATGGGATGTCCAACAAGTTCATATGACTGTGATGGTCAGGTGTCCACATACTTTTGGCAATATAGTGTGCATCTCAAAGGTCCAATATCTCCTAGTGCACTACCCTAAGACCAACCACAGTTAACAATAAATTAAACTTAAGCTCCAACTACACTAAAAGACAATCAGGAAAATTATTTTTTAAATGCTTTACTGTAACGATGTTGTCGGTGCAGAGAAATAGAGACTAATGCAGAAAGGTTCTTCTGTGAGCCCAAAAAATGTACATAACTCTTCTGATGCAGAAACATACAATACCAACACCTAGCACATACTGTATCTAACGTGTAACAATGACCAACAATTGCTCAAACACAAGGAGTATACGGTGCCTATAGAAAATCATCATACCCTGTCAAAATCCAAAAAGCCACATTACACCCTGGAAATTAAAATAAATTAAATTTAACTTTTACCAGATGTATTTACACATTACACCTTGACGGCATTCTGAACAATTATTAAAATGTAATTAGTGAAATACCTGGTTTGGATAAGTGATCAGCCCCTTAGAGTAACCATTATAAACTTGCTCAGGTACAACCAGTCACTTCCCAGATCACACACCATGCTAATTGACCTCCACCTGACATCAATTATAGTGGTCTTGATTACTTCATAAAAAGATGATTACATTACAAGTAGTGCATGGCAATGAAAGAATACACCATGGTTGGAAAGGTGCTTTTAAAAGGGCTCCGGGACAAATTTGTGAAAAGGCACAAGTTAGGAGAAGGATACAAAAACATTTCGAAGGCTTTAACTCTCCCTCTGAGTACCTTTCAGAGCATTACTAAGGAGTGGAAAGCATATGGCAACACCAACACCTTGCTTAGATCAGGCCATCATTTTTTTTATGTTTCCCGAACTGCTGCCTTTTTACATTACATAAATGTTGTAAGGCAGAATGTGTAAATACAGCTGGAACAAAAAAATGTTTAATGGGTGTTGATTTCAGACTGTCAGACAGAAAAAGTGATTATTTCAAAGGGGTATGATTTCCACAGGGCTAATTAATGTAAATAATTTACTGCTGTAAATATTTGTAATAGGGTAACCTTTGCATGAGTTACAAAGAATTTAAAGATTTTATTTTAAAGTGGGAATTGTAAATATGAGTGTTTTAATCCCACTTGTATAGAATGGTTGCAAATGTAACAGATCTCAAATCTCTGCAGCAAACTGAACACAGAAATATTTCCTATTAATAGAGAAGTTAAACTGCAAACACTAATTTTAACCTATTTTGAATCAAACTAGAGAAAATTGATAAACTGCGCCACAAACTGACAGGTTCTAGCCAGGGGCAAAAACTGTTTGCCTGGCAACATAATATTATGCCGCCAACACAACCTCAGATTTTCTATTAAAAATAATAGCGCTTGGAATTCATTACAATAATCATTGTTAATTCATTGGATAGATAGGGAGTGGGTCCATGTTCATGCATTGTGTAATTTGTCTATTGTTAGATAAAATAGACTCTAGTGAATGTTTAGTGAATTAACTTTATTGTCATTTAGCAAAGTACAGGTACAGAGCCAAAGAAATGCTTTCTCTGGATTTAACCCATCCCTCAAGGGAGCAGTGGGCAGCCATTTACAGCGCTCGGGGACCAATTCCATATCTAAGCCAGTTCTCCAGGGCCCTGACTGGAGAACCTAACCTGCATGTTTTTTTGATGGTGGAGGAAACCGGAGCACCCGGAGGAATACCACACAGACAAGGGGAGAACATGCAAACTCCACACAGAAAGGCATGGGACGACCGGGGTTCTAAACCAGAACATTCTTGCTGTGAAGCTACAGTGCTATCCACTAGGCCACCATGCCTGCAATTGCATTTGGTTACAATTCACTATCTTTGTATTGAATTCACAATGAGTATTGCAATTAATTAAAAAGAGCACTATTATTCTAAAAAGAAAAATCACAGTTTGTGTTGTCGGCATAATATAATGTTGACAGGCGAACAGTGTTTGCCCCCGGCTAGAACCGCCCCTGCAGGTACGCCTGGCACACTGGAAATTATTTAAAAACATAGGATCGCCCCACCTTTAAACTCCAGAAGTGGTCGGAAATGAGGGTAGAGATGGAGTGTGGCATTTCCCTGTGGAAGACAAAATAAGGTGAGAGAGGTAGAAAAAACAGGCAGAAAATGTCCAGCTACTTGAGGACTTGTTGGGAGCTCAGCCAATTAGGAAATCATCTTCCTCTTTCCATTCTGCTCTTCCTGTAGGTATTCGATAATCCTTCCATTATCGTAGCCCTTCACTATAATTACGTTAATCATGTTGAGGTAAGGGTAGGAAGGGACTGTTGTAACCTAGCTTTAAGATACATAAGATGAACATCCCATACCCTGCCCACCACCCTGCCCACTACAATACCCCCCACCCCCTCTAGAATGAACCTTGTGAGGCTAGGGCAACATGCAGAGCAAGTCATCACTACCATTGTCGCTGTTATGTAAACATAAGCCATCATCACTGTCACTACTGTTATGTAAACATAAGCCATCATCACTGTCACTACTGTTATGTAAACATAAGCCATCACCACTGTCACTACTGTTATGTAAACATAAGCCATCATCACTGTCACTACTGTTATGTAAACATAAGCCATCATCACTGTCACTACTGTTATGTAAACATAAGCCATCATCACTGTTACTACTGTTATGTAAACATAAGCCATCACCACTGTCACTACTGTTATGTAAACATAAGCCATCGCCACTGTCACTACTGTTATGTAAACATAAGCCATCATCACTGTCACTACTGTTATGTAAACATAAGCCATCGCCACTGTCACTACTGTTATGTTAACACAAGCCATCACCACTGTCACTACTGTTATGTTAACACAAGCCATCACCACTGTCACTAATGTTATGTAAACATAAGCCATCATCACTGTCACTACTGTTATGTAAACATAAGCCATCGCCACTGTCACTACTGTTATGTAAACATAAGCCATCATCACTGTCACTACTGTTATGTAAACATAAGCCATCACCACTGTCACTACTGTTATGTAAACA
>JACXGM010035318.1:0-11716 GCA_016801145.1 Umbra pygmaea | reverse complement strand
GTCCAGTGTCAAGTACCCACAGTCAGTGATGGTCTGGGGTGCCATGTCAGCTGCTGGTGTTGGTCCACTGTGTTTTATCAAGGGCAGGGTCAATGCAGCTAGCTATCAGAAGATTTTGGAGCATTTCATGCTTCCATCTGCTGAAAAGCTTCATGGAGATGAAGATTTCATTTTTCAGCACGACCTGGCACCTGCTCACCGTGCCAAAACCACTGGTAAATGGTTTACTGACCATGGTATTACTGTGCTCAATTGGCCTGCCAACTCTCCTGACCTGAACCCCATTGAAAATCTGTGGGATATTGTGAAGAGGAAGTTGAGAGACGCAAGACCCAACACTCTGAATGAGCTTAAGGCCGCTATCGAAGCATCCTGGGCCTCCATCACACCTCAGCAGTGCCACAGGCTGATTGCCTCCATGCCACGCCGCATTGAAGCAGTCATTTCTGCAAAAGGATTCCCGACCAAGTATTGAGTGTATAACTGAACATAATTATTTGAAGGTTGACTTTTAATTTTATTTTTCTTGTATTACAAACACTTATTTTATTGGTCAGATGAAATATGCTAATTCTTTGAGATTCTTCTTCTTAGGATTCTAGCTAATGTCTCAGTTTTAAAATATATATACAATTGAAAACATTATGACTAATAATTTGAGCCATGCGTCTTGTAAACAAAGCTGTTCGTTATTTCTCAGAAAGGAAAATAGTAGTTGATTAGAAACACGGCTCATATCTGCAATTTTTAAGTAATATAAAAATGTCTTATATGATAGATCACTATCTATCCAAATACAGAGGTATTTGTAAGCAGGAACTTGTTCAATCATAGAGCCATTCATGGAATAGAGATTTAACAAAGAAGAAAAAGTTTTACGTGACTTTGTGAAAAGCATGTATTATGTATGTCTTTTCTGTATTTAAAACAAACTTCCAGCTTGAAATGGCAACCTGGACAACAGTAAAATCAGACTTCAATCATGATACTACAACATCAATGGATGAGTAGATAACTGTATCATCTAAATACAAGTGGAAATTCCAATCTTTAATGGACTAACCAATATAATTTATATAAAGAGTAAAAAGAACAGGTCCCAAAATGGAACCCTGCGGAACACCCTTTTGTACCTCAAGAAAATTTGACTTAGCTCCATCAGAAACAATGGCCTGTGTTCGTTCATAAAGATAATCACAAAACCAATCACAAGCATCAGAGGCAATTTACTTAGCAAAATATCATGGTCTACACCTGTATCAAAAGCCTAAGACAGATCAATAAACATTGCAGCACAGCTCATCTTAGCATCCAAACACTAAAAACATTATTTAAACCTAGCATGGTAGCTGCAATGGTGCTATGCCCAGGTGTGTACCCAGACTGATTTAGGATATTTTTCTCAGCTAAATAGGATCTAAATATTTACTAATTTCTCCATATTTTTTGCTAAACAGGGAAGCATTAAAATTGGTCTGTAGTTATCAAGATTAGCACAATCTCCACCCTAATGAAGAGGCAGCACATGCACACATATACATAATTTGGGAATCATTCCCGTGGACAAAGTCTAATTTAAAATATGTGTAACTATGCCAACTATGTAGAAGGCAGCACACTTTAAAAGATTAGGCTGTAAAATATTGGCTCCCACAGATTTCCCTGACTCCAGGGCAAGCAATGCTTCACAAACCTCCGCAACAGAGAGCTGCCTAAAGGAGAACCTAGTTTAACAACTTCAGTAATATACGGAGAATGAACTTCAAGGTTAGCCAGGCTAATTTAAGGTTGGGATGATTCAAATATATAGCCTGCCGATATAAAATGTTAATTGAAAGCATTCATAATATCTAACTTATCAGTATTAATTTCATGAGGTAGGGAAAATGAATTAAAGCCTTTCAATGATTTTAAAACTTTCCAAAATTTAGCTGCAGTCAGACAATGCTTTGACAAAATAATCAGATTTTGTTTTCCTGACCAACTTCACATATTGGTTTCTTAAAGCCTAAATGACTGCCCGTCATTGTCAAGTTCAGTAAACCTAGCTTTGTCCCATGCCTTGTTTCTTTTGCGGAATATATCTGACAGTTCAGGGCAAAACCATGGATTTGATCTATTACCTACCCTTATCTTCTTATAAGGAGCATGACTGTTTGCAACAGAGTTAAAAACATTGATCTAGGGCAAGATCAACATCTGTTAAGGCAAAAATTCCATTAAAATCACAATCACTAAGATCATTTAGGAAAACTAGCTCATTAAAATTCCCAAAATTTCTATTAGTTATAATAAGGGGATTAGCCTTGGGAATTCTGGCATCACTGACACATGCTATTGGGCAGTGGTCACTTACATCTAATGGAAAAACACCACTTGCCAAATATTGATCTGGAGCATTTGTCAAAAAATAATAAATGAATGTGGAATTTCTCGTCTCTTTTAGATTAGACCAAGTAGGTTTAGTTATTAATTGTGTTGATTTAACTCATCACAAAAATGCTTTATACCATTTGCTTTATGAGATTCCCAATCTAAATTAAAATCACCAAGAATAATGGCAAAGGTGGGACTCAGGAACTTTTCTGAGCTCATTGTGACACTTAAAACTGTGTCATACAAACTTGACAGTAACGGAGAGCAAACTGAATTTCTAGCAGGGGGAACAGTACTCAGATGAGACAACGGTTCTGCAGAAGGGGCATGTGATATTAGCAGTCAATCCTGTGGAAAGGATGGCAAGACATACTTATTGAAAAAAGTCATCATGTACTGCTTTCCAAATTATTATGCACATTGGAATTAAGTGTCATAAACAATAAATATTTTGTTTTTCAATCAAACTCATGGATGGTATTGTGTCTCCAGGGTCTTTGCATCACTAAAATCAATCTCAGACACCTGTAATAATTAGTTTGCCAGGTGAGCCCAATTAAAGGAAAACTACTTAGGAAGAATGTTCCACATTCTTAAGCAGGCCACATGTTTCAAGCAATATGAGAAAGAAAAAGCATCAAATTGTGCAATGCTTTGGATAAGGAAGGAAAACATTAGATATTTCACAAAAACTTAAGCATGATCATCGAACTGTGAAGAGATTTGTGGTTGATTTAGTGCACAGACTGGTTTGTGCAGATAAAGGCATAATGAGGAAGTTTACTGCCAGACAAATTCATCAGATTAAGAGAAAAGCTGCTAAAATCCCATTACAAAGCAGCAAACAGTTATTTGAAGCTGCTAGTGCCTCTGGATTCCCACAAACCTCAAGGTGTAGGATACTCCAAATGCTTGCAGTTGTGCATAAACCCACTATTCGGCCACCCCGTGGGCCCAGAAATAAATAAAGACTAATTTTCAAACAGTTTTGTTTACTGATGAGTGCCGTGCAACCCTGGATGGTCCAGATGGTTGGAGTAGTGGATGGTTGGTGGACGGGCACCCTGTCCCAAAAAGGGTGCGACGTCAGCAAGGAGGTAAAGGAGTCATGTTTTGGGCCGGAATCATGAGGAGAGAGCTGGTAGGCCCCTTTAGATTCCCTGAAGGTGTGGAAATGACCTCGGCAAAGTATATAGAGTTTCTGACTAACCACTTTCTTCCATGGTAAAAAAAAGAAGAATAGTAGCAAAATCATTTTCATGCATGACAATGCACCTCAATGCATCTCATACTGCAAAGAATACCTATGTGTCATTGGCTGCTATGGGCATAAAAGGAGAGAAACTCATGGTGTGGACCCCAAACTCCCCTGACCTCAACCCTATTGAGAACCTTTGGAGCATCCTCGAGCAAAAGATCTATGAGGGTGGGAGGCAGTTTGCATCAAAACAGCAGCTCTGGGAGGCTATTCTGACATTCTGCAAAGAACTTGAAGCAGAAACTCTCCATAAACTCACAAGTTCAATGGATGCAATAATTGTGAAGGTGATTTCAAAGAAGTCCTATGTTAACATGTTAAAATGTGTTTGATTGAAATAGCTTTTGATTCCAGTAAATATTACCTGCTAAACCTGCAAATAAAAAAATGACAATTTTCAGTTCTTATTTAAGATCTTATACAATGTTTTAAAACTGTGTTGTGCATAATAATTTGGAACAGTGAATTTTGAGTTTTTTATTTTTGAAATAAATACTGTTTTCATTGGGTGGTTTGTTCAATGAAATTCATCTTTAAATTGATTCAATTCATTATTTCCCTCAATATTCTACAAACAATACCCCATAATTACAATGTAAAAGAAGTGTGTTTGAAATGTTATCAAATTTATTAAAAATAAAAAACAAAAAAAGCACATGTACATAAGTATTCACAGCCTCTGCTCAATACTTGTGTTGAAGCACCTTTGGCAGCATTTACAGCCTCAAGTCTTTTTGAGGATGATGCTATAAACTTGGCACCTATTTTTGGACAGTTTCTCCCATTCTTCATTGCAGGACCTCTCAAGCTCCATCAGGTTGGATGGGGAGCGTCGGTGAACAGCCATTTTCAGATAAATCTGGTTCAAGTCTGGGCTCTGGCTGGGCCACTCAAGGACATTCAGAGAGTTTTCCTGTAGCCACTCCTTTGTTATCTTGGCTGTGTGCTTAGGGTCGTTGTCCTGTTGGAAGATGAACCTTCAACCCAGTCTGAGGTCCAGAGCGCTCTGGAGCAGGTTTTCAGCAAGGATGTCTCTGTACATTGCTGCTTTCATCTTTTCCTCAATCCTGACTAGTCTCCCAGTTCCTGCCACGGAAAATCATAATAATAAAGAATAATACATTTTATTTATAGTGCCATCAAAAGATCTCAAAGTGCTACAGGTTAAAAACAAAAGAAAAATGAGCAGTTTATACAATGAAACAAACATCTAAAAGGGACAAAAAGCTTTGCTAAAAAGAAATGTCTTAAGACCTTTGAGGATTTGAGGATCCCTCAAGGTGTCAGGTAGGGCATTCCACAGGCGCGGGGCAGCTGCATAAAAGGCCCTATCTCCCACTGTCCTGAGTTTAGTTCTGGGTATATGTTTCAGTGAGTGGAGCAGAGGGGATGTGTTGTGTTTTGTGGTTTGATAAGTTCTTTGAGGTAGCGGGGGGGCTTGTCCATGGATGCATTGGTGTGTGAGGAGGGAAACCTTGTACTCGATCCTGGTGTAGACTGGAAGCCAGTGGAGTGAGTGGAGAATGAGAGTGATGTGCTCATGTTTCTGCACTCTCATCAGGATCCTTGCTGCAGAGTTTTGGGATGTACTAAAGCCTCTGCAGACTCTTTGTAGGAATCCCAATGAGAAGTGCTTTACAGGAGTCCAGTCTGGATTCATGCCCACAGCATGGTGATGCCACCACCATACTTTACTGTAGGGATGGTATTGGCCAGGTGATAAGTGGTGCCTGGTTTCCTCCAGACATGACACTTGCCATTCAGGCCATAGAGTTCAATCTTTGTTTCATCAGATCAGAAAATTGTGTTTCTCATGGTCTGAGAGTCCTTCAGATGCCTAACTCCAGTCGGGCTCTTATGTGCCTTTTACTGAGGAGTGGCTTCCGTCTGGCCAATCTACCATTCAGGCCTGATCAGTGAGGTGCTGCAGAGATGGTTGTTCTTCTGGAAGGTTCTCCTCTCTCCACAGAGAAATGTTGGAGCTCTGTCAGAGTGACCATTGGGTTCTTGGTCACCTCCATGACTAAGGCCCTACTCCCCTGATCGTTCAGTTTGGCCGGGCGGCCAGCTCTTGGAAGAGTCCTGGTGGTTCCAAACTTCTTCCATTTACAGACAATGGAGGCCACTGTGCTCATTGGGACCTTCAATAGTGCAGAACTTTTTCTGTACCGTTTCCCAGATCTGTGCCTCAATACAATCCTGTCTCAGATGTCTAAATGCAATTCCTTGAACGTCATGGCTTGGTTTGTGCTCTGACATGCACTGTTAACTCTGGGACCTTATATAGACAGATGTGTGCCTTTCCAAATCATGTCCAATCAACTGAATTTACCACAGATGGATTCCAATCATGTTGTGGAAACATCTCAAGGATGATCTGTGGAAATAGGACGCACCTGAGATCAATTTTTAGCTCCATGGCAAAGACTGTGAATACATTATGTGCTTTTTTCGTTTTTTTATTTTCATACATTTGCTAAGATGTCAAACATACTTTAACATTGTCATTATGGGTTATTGTTTGTAGAATTTTGAGAGAAATAAAGAATTTAATCCATTTTGAGAATAAGGGTGTAACATAACAAAATGTGGAAAAAGTGAAGCACATGTATGTGTGCATGTGAATGTATATATATGTGCTTGAGCACTCCACCCCAAAGCTTTTGTCTACCCACATGGGTGATCATCATACCCAAATACACAATAACACAAACCACATTTCCAGTATAATCAGAACCATATATCACTTTAATCAGAGGTAACAAAGTCACACAAACTGTGTGTGAACCAATGGTGCATTTCAGAAGAGCCTGAACTGGTTATAGACCCATGATTTGGTTCCATATTAGTTATATTTTTAATTGTACAGTTATTTGATCAGGCAAGTTAAGTAAGAACCAAGGTCAAAACATCAGAGCTTGACAATCAAGGGGTTTGAACAAGGATCTTTTCTAGAGGGTAAGCGAGCATCCGAAAAGTGTACCCCCTATGGGGAGATTCTGAGGCTAACAAGGCATTACCTTCCGTTACCATTCCATAGACTTCCATTCATTTTGGCAACACTTTGTCAGACAATAAATTTACATCTGAAGCGTTTAAAGACTATTTGTCCATTGTTAATTACTAAAGAAACATAACAATGTATTAAATGCTCCATTATCTTGTATCTCACGTTACGGCCCATAGCCGTAAAAAATAGGCTAACAATTCTGTCATAACCACGCGACTTTCTGTTGCACAGTAGAGAAATTATCGTATACTCAGGAGAAACTCGCAGGCGATCGGGGGGTAGTGGAGGCACACAGTCAAGGGAGAAGCACATAGAGTCAATGAAAAGCATTGGAACAAAATATTTGCTCCTACGCTCATGGACAACTCCTAATCACGCTCTTCATCTCTGCAAGAGGCAAGATTAAGAATGATTCAGATTTTTTCTTGGCACAGCTACCAGAAGACTTACAACTTTCAGATAGGTTGCTCATGTCACATCTACGTCGTCAAGCTCAATTTGAGACTGCACAGTACGCTCGACCACCACCGGAAAAGTGCTTTTAATTGACTTTACTGGTCTCCATTGTAGTCTTGGACGTCGCTGTGTCCTTTTTATTTACTGTCTATGGGTCTTTCTGACACCAGACAGCTGCCCTCACCACACTGAAAACTGTGAGCAGAAAGAATTATGTTCAAAAACAAGTTGCCTGAAAGAATGTTTATAGTACAAAGATATGTATGGATGTTAAACTTATACAAACTACCATATTAGTATTGCCATATCTGTCCCAGACACTACAATGACCTTTAGATTACTTCCAGTACCGCAGTGCTGGAGAAATGAATGAAATCTACATTGACTGGTACTGCTGTCTTTTGGGAGAAAACCCTGTCTCTATTTGTTCCCTTCAACTACAGTGGATCTGAGACTCTGCTGAACACTTACTGCAGTTTCCACAAGAACGCATTGTATAAGGAATTATTTGAATCCCTACATTGATGTGTCCCATATGATCAGTGTGTCAGGCTGCTCCCTTACAGTCAAGTCTTGGGTGCCTATCCAAGCAGCACCAATTAGTGAAACCACACATTGAGGTATAAAGTTTATTATGCAATTACAAAACAGTTCCTGCTCAAGCATGAGCGACCGTGGCAACACAGCCCCATGGGTATCCGACTACACATCCTAGCCAGCAGCCCAGAATGTGAAAATACTAACGGAATATTAGATTTGTTTTGCCTACAACAATTTACCTATTGTTGTGTTGGCCTGTCCGTTGCTCTGAAAAAGCCATTCAAACCAGATAATCTGTCTACGTCTATTCAATGCCGTATACTGTTCCTGGTGCTTGGACTAACATTGAGACAATGGGGCCACTTGATTGGGGAATATGAAGCAATTGGTGTGAGAGAAGAAAGGGATAGTTCTTCCACTGGACCTCTGTTTGGTTATGGCACAGCCCAGTTGCTACAGGAACAAACATCCTTGCATGGTCATAAGGGGGAAGAAGTCTCTCTAGATACATTATATCCTGCTATACACATGATCACCATGACGCTTTGTCTCTCATTCTCTCACTCTGTTTTTCTTTAATCTATTTTCTTTCATTTCAAATTCTCTTTTCATTTTACTCCTCTATTCCTTTCTCTCCTATTATATAATTAAACAAGATCAGCAAAAAATATGTTATAAGTTGGTAAAATAGTTACTAGTCTGAAGTATAGAATTAATTACTTGGGGGCTGGAGTTTTGGACTAAGTCGTCACAGGACCACAACATTACGGTGGCCAGGGGTTCGATCCTTGTAACGGCATTTCTCACTACGCCAGGAGCTCCAGCTCGGGGCAGCAAATATTCTATATCCATTTGTCATGTACTGACTAAAGGCTTCCTTGTTGAACAAGCATGGTGATAACAATCAGATGGCTCGGCGACATGTTCTTGGAAAATTAACCATGTGATCAACCTGGAACCATCCCACACCAGTAGAGACGTTGCTGACAAGGCAGATTGATGTGGAATTGGAAAATAGTTTTAACCTTCCTTTTATATGGGGGGTTAAATTGACCCGTTTTAAAGTAAAAAAATACAGGAAAAATATTTGTAAACATTTTTGGAGCATGAAACTGATTCTCCTGGGTTTAACTTAGTGTAATGAACATGTAAATGGAAATTAGTAATTTAATGTGTTTGCACCCCCCCCCTGCATGTTTACATTACACACATACTGTTGCCTAATAGGATGGTCCTCATACCTGAACATGCATCAATGAACAACATCAGCTGGAAACAAAATAAAGGCCCCATATAAATAATAAATAAGACAAATGTTTTTAATGTGTAGTTTTTGCCAATGTACAGAAAAAAGTATTATTCAATTAAAAACAAGTGAATTATCATAAGTACTGTAAACCATGATCTGTAAAGGGTTAAAAACATGATTACACTGAATATTAATTAAATTTATGTTAATTGAGCTGAAGATAATATTTAATTGTATATTTTCTTTTACTACTTTAAACATGCACCAGGATCATTACTGCTGTTCATTTACGTTAAACATAACAGGAGGGTTATTGTTAATTGTTAATTGCTACATCATTTAGTCTAGGCAAAAATGCAACCTTAATGCAGATAATCTAATGTGGAAAAGGGGTTATTTTCTTTCCCTTTGTAGGTACCTGCATCCAAGGCATGCCTGCTATATAAAGCATTTGGGTTGAAGTCACTAACAGCAAGCCTGTTATTTTCACATTTTCATGTTGTGTTTTAGTCTAGTCCCCTGCAGATAAAAGTGTCATAATGACAAGGTGCTGTTATGACATGTCTATTGTTGTTTTTGTTATAGGATCTTCTGGCTGGCTGTTTACTCATGGCCAAGGGTGAAGATTAAAGAGCGCAATGCGAAGTTGGCATCGATTGGCGCCGTCTCCTCTCCTGACAGTCTGCTGTTTGTAAACAGTGTACGTCTTAAATGCCACCCTATTGAATAAGGAACCCAGTCAAAAGTTGCACACTAAATTGTAACAAAGTATGCCAATTGAGACATCCTCAATGTTTCACACTACTTACCACAGTGTGACTGATGACAAGGCTGAACAGGAAATACAATGGATATTATATTATTTTGCATGCTCTATAAGAGGATAGGACAACAGTCTGTATTTGCTAATGTGTCTGTTTGAGAACCGCAATTATGACAGCATGTCAATACTGAAGAGCCTTTGAAATGAATACTCTATTGCCAAAGCATTTGAAAGAATAATGTCCTCAAGCGGTTTCAAATATAATAGACTTTCATAGGTTTTTAAGAAATCCCTTGTGGTGGGACCGTTTTCCTTAACGGTCTGTCTGCAAAATCTGGGAATAATGTTTTGCTACCATAAAACTGTTGTCCATGGGGTAAAAGGGATGAGACAAATTCAAAAAAAAAAAGGGATTCAGCTGCTAAGATCTATTGGTTAACTAAGTTATGAAAAAGGAAATTGTAAACAAAAAATGGGAAAAGCAGAATATCAATCAAATCAGTTCATAAAGTACATAAACCAAGATAATAGCACATACAAGGGAGCATCTAAAGACTTTTCCGGTCCCAAATGTGGGTAACCATGATATTACCCCCCCTCCAGCGGTCTCTGCTGCAGTTGGTAGATCCCTAGTGGTTTAAGCTGCTAATATCGGTGGTGGACACCCAGGGTTCTTTGCAGCCATTGGTGGTGGACATAAATGAGCCAATTGAAAGATAGGGATGATTAAGTTGCCATGATTAGGTATGAGGGCCAGATTGGAAATTTGTCCAGGACACCGGGGTTAACACCCCTACTCTTACGAATAGTGCCATGGGATCTTTAATGACCACAGAGAGTCAGGACACCCATTTAAAGTTCGATCCGAAAGACGGCACCCTACGCAGGGCAGATGTCCCCATCACTACCCTGGGGCATTGGGAATGATCTTTTAGACCAGAGGGAAGAGTGCCCCCTACTGGCCCTCTAACAAGCCTCTGGCTCAGACAAAAAGAGTGATTAATACCGTCAACTGTCTGTCAAGCACAGACTATCGTATGCAAACAGTTACACAATAAGATCAAACACTATCTCAACATACACATGTAAAACTTGGATTTTCTATTGTTGTGGGGACCAGAAAATGTTTATATATTTCCCCTAATCTTAGCCCCAATCCAAACCGTTAACCCACTGATAGAGAACAGTCCAACATACTCTACCTGTCTGCAGGGAAAATCATCTATGGGTGGTCAGCAAACCCTGGACATTGAAGCCTGTAGCTTTTATCAGGTTGGAAGGTTTGCATAATATTTTGCTGAAAAAGGCTGTGGTATTTTATTTTATGACACCTAATTTTGATCTGGCTGCAATGTTTCAGGAAAGTCTCTCAAAGTATGGCCCTCTCATCACCTTTAAGCCAACTTTGCCTTACACAACGTTTATGTATAGGTGCTACTGATGAGAATTTAGATATTGTATGGAAACGAAATGCAGGTGCTCTATATGAATATAATCACAGACCTGGCAAGATGAAAACGTGATATTCTGTCCTTGAGCAGTTAACTTTGGTCCTTACGTGCTAACCATGCACCTTTGAAAGGAATTTGAATAAATGCAAATGCTGTGGTGCAAACTGACACATGCTCCATTTCTCTTGGGAAAACAAACACACTTGATTGATGCATATAATAACGATATCTGACAGGTATGCTACTGTACCTATTAACTAGACGTTTTAAAGTAGTCAAGCCATGATCCTAAATTGTGAATGCAAGTTTAGCAATGTTGTATTTGTCTAATTGATATGGTAGATAGCTCAAATAAGCTACTTTATAACAACAAAAAGGATTTCAAAGACAGTATATACACCGATCAGCCATAAGATTATAACCACCTGCCTAATATTGTGTACTGTAGGTCCCCCTTTTGCCACCAAAACAGTTATACACTGTGTTTTCTGACACGTTTCTATCAGAAACAGCATTAACTATTTCATCAATTTGAGCTAGAGTAGCTCGTCTGTTGGATCGGACCACACGGGCCAGCCTTTGCTCCCCATGTGCATCAATAATCCTTGGCCTC
>JACXGM010035317.1:0-11717 GCA_016801145.1 Umbra pygmaea | reverse complement strand
AATGGTTTACTGACCATGGTATTACTGTGCTCAATTGGCCTGCCAACTCTCCTGACCTGAACCCCATAGAGAATCTGTGGGATATTGTGAAGAGGAAGTTGAGAGATGCAAGACCCAACACTCTGGATGAGCTTAAGGCCGCTATCGAAGCATCCTGGGCCTCCATCACACCTCAGCAGTGCCACAGGCTGATTGCCTCAATGCCACGCCACATTGAAGCAGTCATTTCTGCAAAAGGATTCCCGACCAAGTATTGATTGAGTGCATAACTGAACATAATTATTTGAAGGTTGACTTTTTCTTTTTTTTGTATTACAAACACTTTTATTGGTCAGATGAAATATGCTAATACTTTGAGATAGGAATTTTGGGATATATATGATATATATGAAAGTTTAATTTTTATCATTACATTATGGAAAATAATGAACTTTATCACAATATGCAAATTTTTTTAGAAGGACCTGTAGTTGAATGTGCTGACAACAAAATCACACAAAAATTATCAATGGAAATAAAATGTATCAACCCATGGAGGTCTGGATATGGAGTCACACTCAAAATCAAAGTGGAAAACCACACTACAGGCTGATCTAACTTTGCATATGGTCATACAAGGGGTCTGAGGATCACATCTAGGTACCTAATAGCAGTCAGGCTACTACTGGCGAGCACATGGAGGGCTGTGCGGACCCCCAAAGAAATGCCACCCCACACCGTTACTGACCCACCGACAAACCGGTCATGCTGGAGGATGTTGCAGGCAGCAGAACGTTCTCCACGGCGTCTCCAGACTCTGTCACGTCTGTCTCATGTGCTCAGTGTGAACATGCTTTCATCTGTGAAGAGCACAGGGCGCCAGTGGCGAATTTGCCAATCTTGGTGTTCTTTGGTAATTGCCGAACATATTGTACGGTGTTGGGCTGTAAGCACAATCCCCACCTGTGGACGTCGGGCCCTCATACCACCCTCGTGGAGTCTGTTTCTGACTGTTTGAGTGGACACATGCACATTTGTGGCCTGCTGCAGGGCATTTTGCAGGGCTCTGGCAGTGCTCCTCCTGCTCCTCATTGCACAAAGGTGGAGGTAGTGGTCCTGCTGCTGGGTTGTTGCCCTCCTATGGCCTCCTCCATGTCTCCAGATGTACTGGCCTGTCTCCTGGTAGCGCCTCATTACTCTGGACACTACGCTGACAGACACAGCAAACCTTCTTGCCACAGCTCACATTGATGTGCCATCCTGGATGAGCTGCACTACCTAAGCCACTTGTGTGGGTTGTAGACTCCGTCTCATGCTACCACTAGAGTAAAAGCACTGCCAGCATTCAAAAGTGGCCAAAACATCAGCCAGGAAGCATAGGAACTGAGAAGTGGTCTGTGGTCAACACCTGCAGAACCACTCCTTTATTGGGGGTGTCTTGCTAATTACCTATAATTTCCACCTGTTGTCTGTTCCATTTGCACAACAGCATGTGAAATTGATTGTCAATCAAATGTTGCTTCCTGATTGGACAGTGTGATTTCACAGAAGTGTGATTGACTTGGAGTTACATTGTGTTCCCTTTATATTTTTGAGCAGTGTATTTTAAGTTTGTACACAGGACCTACTTCATTTTGAGTAATGAAACAGGCTGGGAGTTTTTAAAACACTCAGGAATCTTTTGCAGGTGTTTAGAGTTAATTGGTTGATTCAGATGATTAGGTTAATAGCTCGTTTAGAGACCCTTTTCATGATATGCTAATTCTTTGAGATAGGAATTTTGGGTTTTCATGAGCTGTATGCCAAAATCATCAGTATTAAAACAATAAATTACCTGAAATATTTCAGTTGGTTTGCAATGAATCTAAAATATATGAAAGTTTAATTTTTATCATTACATTATGGAAAATAATTAACTTTATCACAATATGCTAATTTTTTGAGAAGGACCTGTATATAACCCCACTTCTGCAGTTTACAAAGACTGCCAAATGGCAGAGAATTGCTGGTGAGAGATTGCCTCATGTCATTTTGCAGGCTGTAGAATGTATTGAGATGGAAGAACATACGGGACAATATTACAGTCAGGAACTGAGATCTCTTTTATGGGAACCACCTGAGATCTTTTATGGGAACCAGCTCATATAAGATTTGTATGAAATAAATTAGCAGGTAACTATGTTAACCAAGCAGCTGGAAATACAAGCAATAGATATTGAGGTAAATTATGCGTCTTTGCATCACTGGCAGACTCCTTCATTTGAAATGACTGGACTCCTGTTGTTACGCATATGCAATGACGGATTCTGTGTGATTTGGGCGTAAATGCTTGTGACAATTTCAGATACGCGTGACTCCCAAATCACACAGAATCTGCTGGTTGCGTTGTATATGCATAGTTTTGATACAAAGCCCTTTGCCTCATTTAAGCATTGTCTAGTGTTTCACAGCGCATGTAAAAATAGAGGAGAAACTTATAAGAGCGGTCGCCGGGTATCCTGCCATTTTTGATATAACAGCAGATGTCTACAGATACTGTGGAATAATTTCCTTGTATTGATAAATTAACAGAACAATAACCAATAAGTTTAAAAATGCAATGTAGCACAAAAGAAGAGTCTTTACATGCAGTGTGTGACAAAAGGTCAACTAGATATCCTTTTCTTAGAATGCATAGAAATGATTGCTACATGATTGTGGAATATTACTATGTACTGTTTGGACTTTCACAAAAGCTATAGATCTTGCGAACATCATGGAGCAGAGACAAAAATTATACGATGTTGGGAAAGTAACTCATAAAATTGTGGAAGAAGTTGATTAACTGTAGGAGACAGAAGGACTGGCCTGTTCGCTTAAGCTAGAAGGCTTTGAAGCTCACCACATGTGGGCTGACTGTGTCTAAATGCTAATGGAATTGGAGGGTAAAGATCTATTTCAAAGCAAAAGGTTTCCTTACATACAGTTGCCAAATGGAAGAGAAAATGCATCTCTTGTCAACATATGATTGGTGGGTTTAAATTCAAAATGTTACAGTACAGACCAATTGTTATGAGTATCGAGTTTCTGTTGAGTGATGTCATGATGTCTATATATTTTGGGAGTCTTTGGGATTCGACACTTCGATTCTGGGCTAAGGATGGGAAGTCAGATTTTATAATGAATAAAGTCTTTATTTTGCTCTAATTATCATATCTCCAGGTATCTGAGTGTAAATAATTAATTACTAAATGCATCAAAAGTATTCGACAAAATGGCACCCCAGACGGGACGGATTTAAACTCATTTTTAGCCCTGTTTGAAGAAGCGGAACGGACGAGCCGAGCGCGGTTCCCAAACAAGTGCACTGATTCGTGAGTTGACTCACATAGTATAGGAAATTATCTGTGGAACTGCGTTTTGAGCTCACCGAACCGTAACAACAGATTGAGTGAGTTTTCCGACCAAGAATTCTAATTGGATTGAGACAGAGAAATGTTTTTAGAGCAAAATGCGCAAGCTAAAAGAAATGCATGCTGGGATTTATCCCGTACTAACGTTGTTTACAAGATTGTACATAAGTAAAATCCTACGATAACGCGCTGGCTGTTAAAAGTAAAATGGAATGTATGTGATCAGCAGCGGACTGGATGGGTAGGCCACGTGTGAGTGTAAATAAGGTAGTAGTTAGAGTACCCTGTGATACCGGATAGCCACACAGTTTTGCGAAGGTGGGGGCTTATTGACTGAATGGATAGGGGAAAGTTTAAGTTCAGTTTCCTATGAAAAACGTGATATGAACCAAAAATATATCAGACTGATGTGGTAGGAAGCCAATAGACTGTAAAACTTTGCGGTTTCTGAGGTAAACAAATTAATTTGTTCTATCGTGGGGCCTTAGATCCAAAAATTGGGTTGTTCCTGGCCAGGCAACTGCAGCATTTATTGGGGCAGACTGTTGAAAAGACTCCGACTACCATTTCATTGTCAATTTGGCAGGCAGATTCCCTTGGCTTTGATTGCTGGAATGTCGGAAGTCGTACGGAAAAGGTTCCGTAATTGTAAATGAATAAATGTTGTTGTATGAAATCCTCCAATGGATGAGGCCTGTCATCCGTTGGTAGCGTTTTTCAAGGATGCGAATGAAGAGAGAATGACCTGTAAATAATGAGGAGAAATGATTGAGTGTGATTGAACTGAGTGGATTATGAACCTAGATGTGTTGTGATATTGAATGTATAACCAGTAGAATGTAAATAGATAGGTGATGACAAGGTTGGACGAATAGAAATGTTAAGCTAAAGTTCCCGTATTGTACGGGGGAAAAGAGTCGATGTAACAGCCGCCATATACTGTAGCACGATCGACAAATTAAATATCAACAGTAGAGGCGCGAGCTAATAGTAGGATAGGGCTGGCTACGAAGCTGACAAAAATAAAAAATAAAAAATTACGGGATCCCAAAAGTTAAAGGGGGGATGTTTTGGGAGGGGAAAAGGCACTGACTTAACAAGGAATGTGAGAATTATGCTATGACGCTATTGTGTGTTATTTGTGGGGGTGAACGGAGATTGTCGATATTCAGTAAAATATATCAGGGAAAGAACACTGCAGAGAGATGGAACTTCGAAAGGACAAAATGAAATGGGTGGGAAATTATAAATCAATCGATTCAAAGCAAGCTAAATTTAATGTGATCTATAGAATTCTCGGCAAGATAACAACGGTGAAAAAATGCATTCGTAACAATTTGGTGTAATACTAGAGAGGAACTATTGGGGGCAGGCAACAAAACCGCCAAGACTTGAGAAGTGAGAAGGAAGTTGCAAACCTAGGCACACACACCCCAGTACAGCAGGTGGCGGTAAATCACCATTTAAGTTAGATGACTGCCGCTAACCAACAACGAGAAAAAACTTTGCACGTTGCAACCAAACTCAAAATAATTGCTGAACAAATTTTTTTTAATTTTTTTTATTATGCATCAAGTTAGAAAATAAACAGGTAAACAGTCATTGAGGTGCAAAGTATACAGAGAATCACTATGACAGTGACAAAAAATTCAAGGAGAATTTACAAATAGAAATAATGTTAACTAAGACGGTAAGATCAACATAATAACAGTAATAAACAAAAAAAATAATCCAAAATTATAATAAACAAATAATGGTAATAGTAATAATGTTATTATTATCATCAAAAGACACTTTTACTAAGTACAATGAACCATCACATATACGCTATTTCAAACTTCATCAAAGAAAAGCCCATAATGACTACAGAGTTTCAGAGTTTTAAGTGCTTTCTTATTAGTTGAATCTTTAATCAACCTTATGTACTGTTCGCATTCCTTGATAAAAACAGGAAAGAAAGGTTTTCTATTAGTTTATTTACATTTATGAATATGATATTTGGCTAGAAGAATGATCAAATTGATCACATAAAACTTCCTGTCTTCTCTCTTATTATAATCAACAAATCCAAACAGCACATCTTTCCAAAACAGTGAAGTCTCCAAAAATATTGTCAATCACAAATTTACATACATCTTGCCATAAGACCTTTACAATGGGACAATACCAAAATAGATGAAGGACAGTTTCAGGATGTTTATGACAAAAGGGGCAGTTAACATTGACATCTTTCTTTATTTTTTTTAGATAATGATTAGCTGGGTAGAATTTATGAAGAATTTTAAATGAGACCTCTTTAGTTTTATTTGTGATTAGAAAGGAGTGTGGTAACATCCATACTTTCCTCCAGTAAATGTTTTTAACAATACCATTCCAATATGTTTTAACATAAGAGATTGAGACAATATCTTCCTGAAATAAGGAGCGTATTGCTTTGTTTTTTTTTTTAGAGGTGATTAAGCATGTTTTCCCCACTAGAGTATCAGCTACATTAATTAAAGGTGACAAAGATGAATACGGAGCACCTCTTAGTAACATCAAAGATCCTGCAGGAATTGCATCAACAACTATGGCAAATTCTTTAGGACTAGCAGGAAATTTATATAAATTAAGGAATTCCTGGTATGTGAGAATAAGACCTTGTGAATTAATCAGCTGATTCACCAGGAGAATGTCCTTCTCAAACCAATTCTTTAGGAATAGTGAAGTGTTTTTATACAAAATTTCTTTGTTATTCTTAATAAAATATTAGTGTGGTGAGAAGTTATGCTTATAAATCATTGACCATGCTAAAAGGACTTGTTTGTGAAAAGCAGATAATTTTACTGGAATTTTATCAACATTGTAATTGCAGACTAAAAGAAATTTTAGCCCACCAGAGTGTGAAAAAACATAATTAGGAATGAAATTCCAAATGGATGTTGGGTTTTAAAAAAACAGTTTTTCCCAATTTATCTTAAAGGTGTTGTTTAGTGTATTAAAGTCAAGAAAGTTCATGCCACCATTTTCATAGGAGTTCATAATTACAGATTTTCTTATATAATGAGTATGGTTCTTCCAAATAAAGTTGAAAAGGGTCTGGTTAATAGCCTTACAGATTTTAGAGTCAACGTGGAGAGATAGAGCAGCATAAGTGAGCCTGGAGATACCCTCTGCCTTGGTAAGTAATACTCAACCCTTTTAAAGACAAGTCTCATTGTAACCACAGGTTGAATTTCTTCTTTGTCTTTTCATGGATAGGGTTCAAATTCAAAGTGTCTCTAAGGGATTGGTTTTTTGATATAAGAATCCCTAAATAGGTCACTTGTTCTTTCACCAAAATACCGTTGACAGAAGGTATCCCACAGTCTCCCACAGATAACAGTTCACATTTTTTTATATTCAAACATAGACCAGAAGCTTTGGAGAAACGTTCAATCACATTGATTGCTGTTGGTACCTGAGAAGCATTTTCCAGAAAAAGGGTGGTATCATCAGCTAACTGACTTATTATAATTTCTCTATCAGCGATCGAGATGCCCTTTAAGCTGCTTGAGTTAATAGAGTTTGAAAGGAGTTGAGTGGTGAGAAGGAAAAGATAGGGCGATATTGGACAGCCCTGTCGAATTCCTCTATTTAAGCTAAACCTTTGAGAAGTTCCGCACTTAAGCTTCACAGAGCTATTACCATTAGCATAAAGAGTCTTAATTACATTACAAAAAGGAGGGCCAAAACCACATTTTTTCAAGGCAGTGAAAGATAAAGTTACATTCCACAGTGTCGAAGGCCTTGTAGAAATCTAAGAAGAAGATTAAACTATCATCAGATATCAGATTGGAGTAATCAAGTATGTCTAAGACTAAACGAACATTGTTGGAAATATGTCGGTTATTCAAAAAACCTGATTGTGTCTCGTCAATTAATGAGTTCAAAAACAATTTCAGCCTCTTAGCAAAAATTAAGGCAAAGATCAGTAGTCTGTAGTCATTGTTGAGGAGAGTGATTGGGCGCCAATTGTCTATCAAAAGTAAATCCTTTTTGGGTTTAGGGATCAAGGTAATGAAGCCTTGAGTCATACTTGCAGGTAGATTCATTTTTGTAATACTTTCAGAGAATACTTTCAATAGAAAGGGCGCTAATTGCTCTGAAAACATCTTGTAAAGTTCTGAAGTAATGCTATCATTACCAGGTGACTTATTACATTTAAGATGTCTAATAGAGTCTAATACCTCTTCAATAATAATAGGACTATCACAGAACACTTTCTCATCCTGATTAATAGTTTTCACACTTGTAAGAGAATCCAAAAATGCAGCTTCGGACTCTGCACAGTACCTCGACCTATATAAATTTTAATAGAAATCATAGCAGTAATCTGAAATAATCTTAGGGTCATCAGTAATTGAACCATTTATATTTAATTGCTGAATTGTATTTAATCTAGAATGGTACTGTTCTAATCTAAAAAAATAAGCAGAATTCTGCTCACCTTCTTCCAGCCACCTCTTCCTGGATCTAATATAGGCCCCTTCAGCTTTTGCTTTATATATATTATCTAGCTCATTTTGAAGATAAACCGTTTTCATTTTTTCCTCTTCTGGGATGTTTTCTGAGGCCCTTTGAGAAAGATCCGTTATCTCTGAAATCACTTTTTCCTCAGTAGCTTTCTTTGACTTAGCAAGAGTACTTCCATATTTCCGCATATATTTACCAATTTCAAACTTTAGAAGTTCCCAATTTATAATATACTCATTTTCTTTTTGGGATTTATTCCAAAAAAGTGAAATAAGGTTCTTGATTTCTATTTTAACTGAATTGTATTTTAACAATGAGCTATTTAACTTCCAGTATGAGGAGTGTCTAGAGTCTGATGCAAAAAGCTTAATGTGAATAGAAACAGCTCTGTGGTCTGTAAGGGGAGTTGTTAGGATCTTAACAGAAACCTTGTCTTTATCAATTAAGTCAGATATCAACCAAAAGTCAATTCGAGATTTACGAGAACCATACTTATTACTCCAAGTAAAAGATCTGTCACTAGGAAACTTCTCCCTCCAAATATCCACTAAAAATATCCACTAAACTAAACCTTTCCATAAGACGTTTCAGAGATAAATTCTGATAATCAGTGGGCTGCCCAGGAGGCCATCGATCAACAACATTATTGAGTGCAATGTTAAAGTCGCCTCCTAATAGTAGCAGTGCATTAGGAAACTTAGAAAGCCAATGCAAAATCCTTTTCTCCAAAATATCTTACAATCTATCATTTTCAAATTTAGAGTTATATCCATAAATATTGGCTGTAATAAAGTGAATATTATTATAAGTAACTATAAGAAACAAGAAGTGGCCTGATGCATCACAGTCAGAATGCAAAATATCACAATTAAAGTTGTTTTTCATACAGGCTACCCCAGCTGATTTTTGAGAGCCATGAGATAGCCATATGTCGTTGCCCCATTGAGACCTCCAAAAAGACATATCATCAACAGAAGAGTGAGATTCTTGTTAAAAAATAAAGTCTGTTTTAACTTGTTTAGAAAATAAAAGTAAGGCTTTCCTTTTGACATTTTGTCTTAACCCCCTAGCGTTAAGTGAAACAATAGATAATGACATAAAACAAAATTAGAATATAGAAGTATAACGTTGATATGATAGATTGGTAAGCAACGGGTGGGTTAGAATGAGCAGTAGAAACTGAGCAGCACCATTACAATTAACCTAAATTTAAGTGAAACGTAAGTGCAGATTTTGCATTCATAATATCAGTTAATATTACTTAAAACAGTTTGGTTGAAATGCCATTGTAAACTAGAATACTTGCATTTTATCAAGAACAAAGAGAGGCGAGGAACAGCCCCTAAATGTAAGAACAATACAAAATGAATGTGTGAAAATGACAGATATTATCTCAGGTAAATTTACTACAGTAGTACTGTGTACACATATTGAATTCCAAAATCATTTTCAGCACGTCAGGTGGGTAAGACAACTTCACCCTCTCCCTCAATGAAGGCACGAGCACCGGCGTAGTAGGCAGTCTTTACTCCATCACGCGCCTTCTTTATGGCTGGCCATAGACTGTCCCTTCTGAGCTTATCGCCCTTTGAAAAGTCCTCTTTGAACAGCAGGTTGTGCTCACGGAGGGAAGAGGAGTTCTTAGCTGCCTTCCAAACAGCATCCCTATAAGTGCGTGATGTAAATTGAAGGATGATGCCTCTCGGTCTGGAATCGTTTGGGCGTCTCTTTCCAAGGCGATGGACCGTGTCTATAACATCAGCAAGTTTTGCTTTCTCGTCGGGTAGGACAGCTTGGCAAATCTTGATGGTTTCGTGTTGCACATTTTCTCTTGCCGCCTCGAGGACTCCATACAGCTTCAGATTCCACCGTCTAGTGTAGCTCTCCAATTCATCCAGTCTTCTCTGCTGATGTTTTAATGGCTCTTCTACTCTATCAACACGTTTTTCAAGTACAGAAACCATGTCCTTTACTTTTAGAAGATCGGCACATAACACCTCTATCTTTTCATCAATCTTCACTATTCTCTGCGAGTTTTCACCGACCAACTTTTCTATGGCATCTGATCTATTGTTAATAAGATCAGAGAGGGTCGAGATGATGTCCGAGTTTGTCGATTTTTTTTGGGAAGAGGTAAAAACCGAATCGATAGCCTTCTTCTTTGCAGCCGGTGATTTACTTGGGGTAACAGGTAGATATGGAAACTCCTCCTCATTCATTGCAATGGATTCGGGGTCAGCATAATCGTGACCGCCGCTAGCTAGTGCATCGACAGTACTAGTGTTAGCTGTCCCAAGTTTAAAATTGTCAAGAGTGTCCAAATTTCTTTTTCGCTCCATCTTTCCACTACGGCCACTTAAGATAAAGCAACACAGTTGTTTCTCAGCATAAATATGTTTGCCAGTTGAACTGTACACTGCACGTTCACTTTCTTTTTTTTAAATTTGGTGACTAGATTGATGAGATCTGTCCAGAAATGCTGAAAGCTCTGGGTGTGGAGGGGCTGTCTTGGCTGACATGCCTCTTCAACATTGCATGGAAGTCTGGGACAGTGGCAGACTGGGGTGGTGGTTCCCCTGTTCAAAAAGGGGGACCAGAGGGTGTGTGCCAATTACAGGGGTATCACACTTCTCAGCCTCACTGGTAAAGTCTACTCTAAGGTGCTGGAAAGGAGGGTTCGGCCGATAGTCAAACCTCAGGTTGAAAAGGAACAATGTGGATTCCGTCCTGGTCGTGGAACAACGGACCAGATCTTTACTCTCGCAAGGATCCTGGAGGGGGCCTGGGAGTATGTCCATCCTGTCTACATGTGTTTTGTGGATTTGGAGAAGGCGTATGACCGGGTCCCCCGGGAGATATTGTGGGAGGTGCTGCGGGAGTATCGGGTGAGGGGGTCCCTTCTTAGGGCCATCCAATCTCTGTATGACCAAAGCGAGAGCTGTGTCCGGGATCTCAGCAGTAAGTCGGATTCGTTTCATGTGAGGGTTGGTCTCCGCCAGGGCTGCGCTTTGTCACCAATCCTGTTTGTAGTATTTATGGACAGGATATCGAGGCGTAGTCAGGGTGGGGATGGGTTGCAGTTCGATGGGCTGAGGATCTCATCGCTGCTTTTTGCAGATGATGTGGTCCTGATGGCATCATCGGCCTGTGACCTTCAGCACTCACTGGATCGGTTCGCAGCCGAGTTTGAAGCGGCTGGGATGAGGATCAGCACCTCTAAATCTGAGGCCATGGTTCTCAGCAGGAAACCGATGGAGTGCCTACTCCAGGTAGGGAATGAGTCCTTACCCCAAGTGAAGGAGTTCGCGAGTGAGGGAACAATGGAGCGGGAGATTGGTCGGACAATCGGCGCAGCGGGGGGCGGTATTACACTCATTATATCGCACCGTTGTGATGAAAAGAGACCTGAGCCAGAAGGCAAATCTACCGGGCAGTTTTTGTTCCTACCCTCACCTATGGTCATGAAGGCTGGGTCATGACCGAAAGAACGAGATCCAGGGTACAAGGGGCCGAAATGAGTTTCCTCAGGAGGGTGGCGGGCGTCTCCCTTAGAGATATGGTGAGAAGCTCAGTCATCTGTGAGGATCTCGGAGTAGAGCCGCTGCTCCTTTGCATCGAAAGGAGCCAGTTGAGGTGGTTTGGGCATCTGGTATGGATGCCCCCTGGGCGCCTCCCTAGGGAGGTGTTCCAGGCACGTCCAGCTGGGAGGAGGCCTTGGGGAAGACCCAGGACTAGGTGGCGGGATTATATCTCCAACCTGGCCTGGGAACGCCTCGGGATCCCCCAGTCGGAGCTGGTTAATGTGGCTCGGGAAAAGGACGTTTGGGGTCCCCTGCTGGAGCTGCTGCCCCC
>JACXGM010035316.1:0-11717 GCA_016801145.1 Umbra pygmaea | reverse complement strand
ACTGTCTGAGAGCATTTCACTGGGAATGTGACTTGGGGGGTTTGTTAATCTCTCTACAGTAGCAAAAAGAGTGCGTGTGTTGTTAAAGTTGCTGTTTATAATATTTGAGAAAAAGTTCTGTCTGGCTTTGCCTAGTTCTACATTGAAGGCATGAAGGGTGTTTTTATAGATGTCATAATGGACTTCAAGTTTTGTCTTCTGCCACATGCACTCAGATTTTCTGTAATTTCTCTTCAAATTTTGAACTGTTGTTGAGTTTGTCCATGGTGCCTTCTGTCTGCCATTTTTCTTCCTGACTTTTACAGGAGCAATATCATCAATTGCGTTCTTAACTTTTGAGTTCAAGGAATCAAGGAGAAAATCTACACAGTCCGCAGATATGCTTGGTGTTAAAGATAAAGTCTTCATAAATAGCACCCTGGTGTTTTCATTCAGGCATCTTTTTTTGACAGACACAGATCTAGCTTCAATGTTAGGAGAGATCAATATATCAAAGAAAATACAGAAATGATCAGATAGTGCTACATCCTTAACAATAATTAATGAAATGTTTAGGCCCCTACTGATAAGTAATTCTAGGGTGTGTCTACGGTTGTGTGTGGATTCATGTACATGTTGAGTCAAATCAAATGTATTTAAAACAGCTATGATATCTTTCGCCATATTGCTTTTTGCATTATCTATGTGAATGTTAAAATCTCCAGCAATAGCAAGACAGTCAAACTCTGAGGAAATTGCTGATAGCAATTCTGTAAAGTCCTCAATAAAGGCTGGAGAGTATTTCGGAGGCCTTTAAATAATGACAAGTAGAATGCGTGGAGCACCTTTTAACACCATTCCCAGATATTCGAAAGAGAGGTAATTCCCAAATGACACTTGCTTACATTGATAGACATCTTTAAAAAGGGCTGCTACACCTAGTCCTCTCCTATCCGTTCTGCAGACACTCATAAAATTAAAGTTAGGAGGGGCTGTTTCATTGAGGATGGTTGCACTGCAGCTCTCTGATAGCCAACTTTCACATAGAAGAAAAACATCTAGGTTGTTTGTGGTTATTAAGTCATTGACTAGAAGTGATTTATTTTTAAGTGAACGGATGTTTAAAATTGTTAATTTAACAGTGGTATTCTTGCTTTCCCCCACAGCAATTTTAGTTTGACATGTAATAGGCAGTAGATTAGATGGGTTTGCTATCTGGCTTGAGACAGCCCTAGACTTTCTGTTATGTAAAAGAACAGGAATAGAGAAAGATACAGGCATGCTGGGTTCCAGCTTGTTCTGTAAACATTCAATACTTTTATCATAGCGGGGACCCGACACATATCACTGAGAGCTGTTTTCAGTTGTTTTTGGTTCTGATTTCTGTTGTGGGAGGGGTCGAAGCTTTCTAACCAGTGGAATGGGGGGGCTACAGGGCCTCTGCGCGTTCTGGTTGGTATCTGGGGGCTCGCAGCAATAGAGTGGGATAGTTTTATTCCAGCATGAACCAGATCCTCCATTTTTTCGGAGAAGGTCAAGAGCGACTGGTTCTCTGGTGTTATCAGAAAATCGCTTCCCTGACTGTTTTCCACAAAGTTGTCCTTGGAATCTTCTAGCGTTTTTAATGATGCACAGTCTGTTTGTGATGAGCTCTGTGGACAGGACTCAGCTGAGATTTTGTCCATGAGCACTGATTGTTGTGGCTGCGTCGTGCTATCATTGTCATTGTGGGATGTGTCAACGGCAGTTAGTTCATCCATTTCACCCACTTTCCTCAGTTTTTCTGAGATCACCCTGATAGGGGAGTATTGTTGTGGATTTTCTTCCTCCTTCTTTGGTGAAACTTTAAAAGAATGGAGGATATTGTATTCCAGATGATCTGCAAGCATTCGAAGTCCAGAGTTGTTTAGATGAATCCCGTCCCTTTTAAAGAGATTTCTTCTCTCCCAGAACAGGTCGAAATTGCTGATGAAATTCAGACCTCTGGAGGTACATGCAGTGCTAACAGTCTGCTAAAGCGACCTATCCCTTTATTAATTATTGGCAATGGGCCTGATATATGCACTTTTTTGGACTCTTGTAGAGATTCAAGTGTGTCAAACAGGCCAATGAAGTCCTTTTTTAAAATTTCAGACTGCTGATTTGGAGTGTCATTTGAACCTATATGTATAACAATTTTGTCAGCAGTGTAGCTTTCGAGGATTTCTAGTAGTTTCTCAGTTATCTCGCTGACAGTTGCGTATGGGAGACAGTTTGTTATCATACTCTTACTCCTTAATTTGCTGATTTTCGAGTCCCCAATGAGTATAGTGTTTGGGTATTTCGACTGTGTAGCCTGTGTGAGAGCTTGAGGAGTTGCCCCTCTGTCATTTTGTGAGAGTTGATTTTTCTTACCATTCTTAGGGGTATTTTCCTTAGCACGGCAGGGTTGTAAAATGGTGTTCCTGGGAGGTGTAGGCAGCTTTGTGGGCTGTGAGTACTGCTTTCTGGTAATGTTTTTGTACTTTGCTGGTGGTTTCAAGCAGGGTGACTCTGGTTTTGAGAGCAGCTGGTATCTGTTACCAAGCTGATGTTTTACTTTGGTGGTTGGCGAGCGGTGTTTCTTTACATTCCTCTGTATGGTCGTCCATGCCTCTGAGTATGTTGGGGTAGGTCATCACACGCTTGGGGATGGCACCTTCATGATCCCGCTTAGTCAGCACCTCAGCGTAGGTGTTGTGGCCATTCCATGGGATGGTAGTGTCTGAAACTGCCACCTGGGACGACGGTACCAAGAACGAGTCCAAAAATTGTTCACCATCCTGTATTTTGTAAAGGGTAGAAATCCTGCTTTCTAGTTTAGCCACTCTTAATGTTAGGCGACAGCACTCTGCACATTCTGTACAGCTGGAGTCCATGTTGGATTGCTCTAATTCTTCAAGATGGCTTTAGAAGGTATTCCGGGTAGATGTTTAAACAGCCTCTGTCCATAAGGTGTATAAAAAATAGCAGAGAAAAAGTCTAAAGAATATTTTGGGAAAAGAAAAGAAATAGAACACTAAAGAAAAAGCAGAGATAAAACAGATTGCAAGCAGAGCGGAGCGGAGCCAAGCAAGGACACGTCCTTCTCCTTCAAAGTCTAGGCAAGTCATCATGCAATTACACTATGACACGTTCAACATCACAAAAGGTGTGTACCGGTATATTTGTAATATACAAAAGTTACATTATGACACGTTACACTATACAGAAGGTCTGTATAAAGTAGTTGCTCCCAAGTTCTTTAAGGGATTCAGGACAAATCCAGGCACATCTACAGATTTGAGGGCATACATCACTTGTCATTTTTCTTTTGCTGGATGTCTATTTGCAATTTAATAAATATTTTTTAATGTAATGCACCCTGAATTTGTAATTTCTCCAACTTTTGGAGATCCTGATATTGCATTTATTATTATTAACACTCCATGTTGAAAGATTTACTAGATGTCATTTCTAATACACTGCTGCCATCCCTTAGTTGTAACTCTAAAAGTATGGGGAACTTGAGCACACACATATGAGCACACACACAGGCATGCTGACAGGAATTCCCAGGCCCGGGACACAACTCCACATTTAGGGCCGCCCGGTAAAAGAAATATGACTGTGCAAAAACAAAATTTGGGACCTCCTCAAGACTGGGCCTGGGATAACAATCTTAGTTGTCCCAACCTGTCAGCGTCCCTGCACACACACATATATGTGGATTCCTTTAAATGTTAAGGGGAAGATTAAAAAAGAGAAACTTTATCTGTGAACTCTCAGATAATCACATTTTAATTAATAACTTGCTACTCAGTCAGAATCTTATTAACCTGGAGTCCCAGTCTCTGTCACAATAATCATATATGTGATGTTTTAGGCCTATTGGCAGACATCTAGTTAAAATGTAGGCAATGGCGCATAAGAGCCTTTTTTACATGTCCATGGAATTTTCTCAGCTTGCACTCTAGTAACATTTGTGTGGTCCAGGTAGCTTTGCATAAAAAGGGTTGTCATTTGCAAGGCTACTTTTACTTTTATACTTTAAGTAAATTGCCAAGCCTGTACTTTTTTACTTTTACTTGGATAATGAAGTTAATCCAGTCCTTCTACTTTTACCAGAGTATTTTTTAACACAAGTATTTGTACTTCTACTTGAGTATGGGAAGTGAGTACTTTGCCATCTCTGCATGTACCTCACAGCAGTCATTTAAAATCCCACTTCCCCTGCAGGTACTGTTGCAGACAGCATGGTGATAACGTCCGGTAACCTCACAGCAAACATTGGTATGGCGGTGACCCTCACCTGTAAGGTGTCTGAAGAGGAAAAGGTGTCCCAGGTTGAATGGAGGTTTGGAGGGTGTAATGAAAAGAAGATTTTAGTTTTTAAAACAAATTACCCAGTTGTCATGGGGAAGGAATATGAAAAACGTATTTTGGATGTGACAATTGAAGGACTGACTTTACTGGGGACTCAGGAGAAGGACACTGGTACATACTGCTGTTCTCTTACAATCTTTCCTTCTGGGACACAGCAGGGCCTCATTTATTTAAATATCACAAACAACACATTAACAGGTACTGTCCACTTTCACCTGGCTCCAAAAAAACAAATCCATATGACTTGAGCTGTACAAATAATATATATTAAATGTGTTTCTTTAATAAATACAATCATTTGAGATAAGTATAATATCCTGAGCTACTTACAGTTAGTGCATTCATCTTTATAGAGCAAAGTGAGACCACATGTCAAATGTACAGTGTATAAAATGTTAATTTTAGTCTCACAATGGATATATTGCATTTAGCCAAGAAAAATATATTTGAAGACACTGAAAATCTACTTATTTTGAATCTGAGATAAAGCCATTTCTAAACACATAAGTGCAGTAATATAAGTAAAGGCTAACATCCTTTGTCACCACAAATGTATTTTCAGCTGTCTCACCCTAACAGGAAAGGATGTAAAAATGCTCACACATCTCTAACAACTGACCTCTTTTTGTTTGGTCAGAAACTCCTATCTTGATCATTGTGTACATTGTGTGTGGGATTCTGGGAGCGCTGGTGCTAGTAGGAGCTGTAATGGTACTACTGTTTAAGGTAAGACCCACAAATGTAACCATAACAGCTCTTTTATTTTTATAGCTACATTTCCCCCTTGCAAGATAACATTCTCTAATTCCCTCAGATGGATAAAAGGTTGGCTTTTTAGCGTGTTAGCTAAGATTGATTCCAAGTTACGATACAACCTAATTTCTCTTTAAAGTAATAAATGACATGTTCCTCTATTCACAGAGGTGTATAACATCAGTGCAGTCCCCTGTCCATGTGGCGGTTCATCAAGGGGGGCTTCCACACAACCGTCCCTCCATCCTCCAGATTAGCCCGGCCCAAGCTGCCCAACCATCGGGTAGAGACAATGAGGAGGAAGGAGACGAAGAAGAGGGCTGTAACATGGATTATTTGAATGTCTCAGTGCTTCGCCTCCCCCGAATTCCATGTTCTGCATCCTCTGCCTTAGGCAATTAATAGAGAGCAGTCTGCATTCTCCTATGCATTGAAGTAAACACAGACTGTTTCATACATACATACGGATTCAGATACCATTGCATTTGATTCAGTGTCTCGGTTTTTATGCATACACTCTCTCATACACCCGAATCAAACACAAATGTTCTCATTCACTGACACAAAATAAGTATGTGGTTGTGTAGCTGTCAGAGCCACTGCCTGTGGAATCAATGGCGTAGAAGTGAAATTTTTTGTTTGAGTTCAGTCAAATATTGTGGTGAGTGGCAATTGACTGCTGTTTTCAAGTCTAGCCACATATTTTCAATTAGATTTAGGTCAGGGCTCTGACTTGGCCACTCAAGGATATTCATCTTCCTAGCCACTTCGTAGTTTTTTTGGCGGTGTGTTTAGTGTTTAGCCAGCAATATACATGTAGGTCCCCTTTTGCACTGCTGTTTTGCTTCTAAAGCTAAGCAGGGTCGGGCCTGGTACATCGCTGTATGGAAGACCAATGAAGCTGGAAGTGGTGATGGAGGGCCCCTAAAGGGTCGTAGTTGTGCTGGAAGGTGAAGCACCTGCCCATCTTCAGCTGTCTAGCAGGGCTGCAGGTTTTGCTCAAGCATTTGTGTGTACTTGGAAGCACCCATGTTCCGTTCAATCATGTCCAATTGCCCAGCCCCCGCCGAAGAGAAACACCCCTACAACTGTGGTGGAAAATGAGGTCCTATGTGCAGTTGTTTATGGATAATGGAAATATTTTATATGGAAAATGTTGGACATAAAGCATTGTTATTAAATGTAATACTTAGTGCATTTAAAGATCAGTAGGGTGGGTTGTAAGCATAAACAGTACTTTCATTGGCCATAAGAAATTAGATTATCTAAATGCAATATACATATACGTTTATGATTTCCCAGTATATTCAATGTTAGTTATTAGTATAGATTGTGATATCCTTATAATATTCCATAGTAAGAATAGTATACTGTGATCTTATTGTCCAGAAGTGCCGTAAAATGGTTATTAAGTGTTATTAAGTGTTATTAAGTGTTAACAAAAAAACAGTATTTGAGTTATTCTGAAACTGTGACAATAACCTACAACCATTTGAAGATATAGGGCCATATTTTTATGATGTAAGCACACGGCGTGAAGTGCTTTGAGTGTATCCAAATCCACTTTTGCTATTTTACTGGGTGAAAAAAGGGTCAGTTTGCAACCAGGCGTATCACCCCCAGCTGGAATTCAGATAGCATGCAGGTATAAGGCACTTCCTCATTTGCATCAATTTGCCAAACCGGATGCTCACCCTGTGGGCGCATTGCTATTATGATGGGGGACTTGCACCGTAATATTTCTATTTGTAACCTTTTGCATGTTTTTGTGCTGCTGCGCCTGCCTGTGTGTGCATCAAGCATAGTGTGTGCACGTGTTACAGCTCCAAAGCAAGGAGGCCAGGTAACAAATGTTAAATTCCTAAAAAGACAGGTGAAATAAAAGGAGAATTTGACACAACAGCTGTTCTTGTGTATTCCCAAATTGCATCTCTTTATTCATTTAGAATAAATCACAAAACATTGCCATATTTCCATTCTACAAAATAACACAATATCACATTACACATTTTATATATTCATATTCTAACTTTCATCAGTTATGCAAGGCCACCATGGCTGCTTAGTGCACTTCACATGGCTACATTGTTATTAAAGTTGTTGCTACATAGAGCTGGCTAGGTAATACTGGTCATATTTTACACAATTACCCAAAGACACAGAATCAGAGAATCAAGACATTTAGATTACTTATCCTTAAAAGCTACATACACAAAACAACAATTTATCAAATAACTTTGTATAGTTTCATACCTTATTTACATTCAATGTACATTAGAAGAAAATCATTCACTCTCATGGCTTATTTACTAATTTAACATGACCAAATAGAAGTTAAATCAAAACTTATGTCTACTTGGTAAAGATGGCAAAATAATAACTTTTAATCCCTGTGTGTATTTAACTAAATCATACTCATTAAACTTGTCAACATAACCGTTTCTAACAAGCAGAGTGTCTGAGCTCAGAATGCTATGCTACAGGAATCAATGGAATGACACAGTTTACTGCGAGAGAGCAGCTAGCCGTCTGCAGTGACTTTATTCCAGTTTGCCGCCACAGCTCATTCACGAGACGGTAGCTGACTGTTAACCTCAGCTAGCTGCCTCGATCAATGGCAAAATTTCTATTTATACTTTTATTGTTATATTACAATCCTGCCCTATTTTTACAGTCTGATCATACCACGTCAGAGCGGCCAAAGCGTCTAAAGCATCAAAAGCTGTTGATGGAATAGGTAGGTGTCTCAGTGAGCCTCTTTCTCCAACAGGTGGGCTCTGTGATGACTGGGGTAGATCCACTGGTAAATCGTTGATTAAGTGAAGCAGGTTGCAGTGTAGAGTTTGTACTCAACCTCCAACTGTTTCTGGAGACACTTTATACACCGGACCATCTGCGATCCTCTCCCTCACAACATGAACTGCGCCTTCCCAGTACGGCCTTAACTTTCCGGGCCCCCCTCTTTCCCTCATATTTAACATATAGTGTTAAGCTCATCTGGAGACTTGGGACACATCCAATATCATTGTCATCCCGTGCAAAGGCACCAGACTCCTCATGGAGCATTCCTATTACTATTGCTTGTTATTCATCTGCCAAGTGACTTATATCAACAGGAGGGTGCCACAGCTGGGACATGGGCTCTGCTTGGTCGTTATTATCCTCCCCAACAGAAATAGGCTCAGGTGAGGGGCTGTGCCCCTGGTCTGTCTCTATAACCCTGTCAATTGACTGGATACTGCCTAGCACTGTAAAATGGTTGAGCGAGATGCTGTGCTGAGTGTGGTTGCACACAGTGCTCTCGACATAGGGCCATCTAGTGTGGTGGACCTTAACCAGGCCATCACCCAGGTCTAGCTGCTCCAGTCTTGGGTCTGCCTGGCTAACCTCAAACAGTGCTACCGGTGAGGTGAACTCAACAGGCACCTTGCATCTGAGGTGAGCAGTACGGCCTGGGTAGATGACAAAATCACGCCGACCAACTCTCACCAGTGCTTGGCCCTGGGTGTGTTGTTGGGTCTGCACAAAGTTCACAATGGCCTCAGCTGTGTCCTCTTTAATCTGCATGTCCTCCTGCAGCAGTTGAGCAATGATGGTGGCAACTTCAGCTGCACCCTCCCATCCCTGGATCATCTCCTGGATCACATTAAGGCCTAATATGGGTCTTGCTAGGTTCACACGGCTGACCAGAAAGGGTACTCGGATGGCGAGTCTTGGATCTTCATTGCCATGCAGGTTAAAGGCGAGTTTAACCCAGCCATCATATGGTATCGGCTCACCATTAGCAGCTGTAAGGTCAAGGCCTCTGTCACCCATAAGCTCACTGAGGGGGTGTAGTTGTTGTTGAGGGAAGTACTTTTCCTTCCAGTCAAGGCTAATGATGCTGACCTGAGCACCCGAGTCAAGCAGGACAGTTACCGCATGTCCACTGAGTTTGCATTTCAGTGTGCACTTCTCTCCGATAAGCTTGGCCACTCGCCCTGTTGTTGACTTTGCACCAGTCAGTGGCTGGAAAGGGTTGTAGTTACCCTGCGCTTAACCGGGCGCATCAGCATCTTGACGGGACTGGACGCTACAGCCGATCACAGGTAGTCCCCTTGCCATGACCGAGGTGCGTTTCCCGATGGCTTGGTCCTCTTCAGGCATCCCACAGCACGGTGCCCCTCTTCCCCACAAGTAAAACAGTGGTTGCAGTCAGGACGACAATTAGCAATACAACTGGGGCAGCCCCGGGGTCTCTCTGTCCTCACTGCTCTGCTCAGCCTATTGTGGCAGCCACAGTTACACTGCGGCCGAAGCTCAGGGTTTGCTGGCTTTGCTGCTGTGGCACTGGACTGAAGGGTGTTCACTACCTGGGTCAGGGCCTGTACTTGAGCACTCAACTGGTGAATCGGCTCATCCTTGGGTTCAGCTGTACACTTCCCTGTTCTCTCGTCCCGGCTGCTGGCTTCAGTACTTTGAGCATGAGCAGTTCTTGGATGAGGGCTGCGCCCAAAGCGTTGCTTTCTCTCACTCTCCTTCGTTGTTGTTTTAGTGACCTGCCTCAAGAGTGCCTCATCCGTGACTGTAGGGTCAGAGAGGAGGGTTTTAGCTCACAACGGACGTCATCATGTTTTTCGCTTAAGCCCTGAAAGATGGTGAGAAGGAACACATTCTGTGCTGTTAGTGCGTCATACTTAATGTCTGTGTCAGCCTGCTTGGATGTGCATATCACTCTCTATTTAAGCCCCATCATCCTGTACAGGAATTTGAGTTCCTGGAAGAGCTCAGTACTGCTTTTCTCCCCTAGGTGTGACTGAAGGAAGCACTTAAGTTCACCTACCGTCATGTCCTCTTTACTAATAAGCATGTCTTTGAAATTACCAGGCTTTATGACACGTAGTACAGCGCAGGTGGTTTCACCTTCAGTGTGATTCTCCCTGAGGCCTTCATCAATCTATCTAGTGATGTTGTTGTAACTGATCTCTGAAGTGTTGTCACCAATTTGTCCACCATGTATCTTGAACTCTTTCCTTTGCAGGAGCGGGAGGTCTTTACGGGCAATCATGCTTCCTGTGCTATTGGTGGTGTTGAAGGCATTTCTATGGAAGTAGTTATATTTGTAGTTTATTTTGTAAGACCTGAGAACCTGTGTTGCAAATAGAACATAGATATTGGAATGTAAACAGTTGTAAACAGTTGACCAGCGACTTAGACTAATGTAATTTGATTGGCTGTTAGATTTAATATAAAACAAATAGAACCCCGCGAAACAGCCAGAAGCCATTGGACTTTGGAGCAACACAGTCTGTTGACCTACACGAAATTGTACAGTTAATCTATAAGTTAAGAAAAGTAATTATCCTCAGTTTGTTATACTTTTGTGTTGAGTACGAAAGATCTTTAAAGTCCTAAGCTAGTGAGTCAGCTGTATGCACTCACAGGTGGTGTGTGAGGTGTTTGAGTGTGGTTGCCGTGTGTCATGTGGGCTGTGAGACTGGCTACAGTCATGAGCAGTAGGTGGATGCCTTTTTGGGGCATATGATTCCGGACTTCCAGACCAGGGCATATCTTGTGACCACCAGGGGCACTATAAAAGGGATAGGAGGAGAAACTTCAGAAGGATCATGGCAGGGGACAGGATGAAGATCATGATGCTCAAACTGTCTGTGCGTATGTAAATTGCAAATAAAGCTTGTTCAATTATTCAAACTTTAAACTCCATTATTTGAATATGGATGTCTCTTTGCATTGATACAATATAATGTTGCCACCACCATGCTTCACATTTGGTATGTTGTGTTTTGGGTGGTGTGCTGTGTTTGGTTTTTGCCAAACATAATGCTTGCAGTTTTGGAACACCACTGTATCTGATAGGATCACTAAACAATGGTGTCTATTGGAGCAACACTGTATCTGTTGGATCACTAAACAATGGTGTCTATTGGAGCAACACTGTATCTGGTAGGATCACTAAACAATGGTGTCTATTGGAGCCAGGGGCGGACTGGCCATCTGTGTGATCTGGAGAATCACAGAACGGCCGGTACTCCAGGACGGCCGGTGGGCCGGCCCACCACCCGCCACACACGCAGTCATCACCTGTTTTTTCCCCCCACTAATCTGGTTACCGATACCAAAACTAGCAGGCTACTTGATACTGGGCATAAGTACTCGTACTTGTACTTGTGAAAAAGGCCCGATACTCCAAGCCGATACTTCCTTCACATTTAAGAGCGTTATGCTGCGCAACGCTTTACAGCCCTATGCATATAGTTCATATTGACGATAACGACAGTCTACTTCATCATTCAGAGACCATGCTTATAAAGCTGAAAAACTATTTATTGCTATTTAAAAAAAGAAAGAAAAGCGATTTAATTGTGCCTAAAATGCATAATCATTCCAAAGACCAAGCGTTTGGTTTTGAAAAAAAATATTTTCCTCAGCAGTTATCCAGTAGAGTTCAAATGGCGAAATACGAAATCGTTTTTCTCATTGCTATTTTCATGTAGCCTAATATTTGTAAAATTATAGGTAAAAAATATTGGAATCCTCAAGGAAATGCGCACATTTAAGTACAGGAACGAACAAAGGATGCAAGTTATTATGCTATTCGGTGC